>SKCR01051183.1:0-65706 GCA_019454045.1 Zanthoxylum bungeanum | reverse complement strand
ACCCTTGATCACAACCACATGCTTGTTTTTTAGTCTTCTATGAAATGGACTTGTGACAACCATCTTACGATATTTCTTTGTTGGTAGGATTTCATTAGAGACTTTTGAGTTTCCCAATGGGTATGGGGTCCGTGCAATGGAGAAAACAGGCTTCTGTTATGCGTCCTTCATTCTTTGGATGGGTGTTTTCCCTTCAAGTATTCTTCATGCTTTTAACGGGCAGCTTTACCATTTTTACAACTTCTACACTGGGTCTCTACGTGTCGACTCTTTATTGGTCATTCAATAAATTTTTCCTACGCTCCAACCAAATTTTCCTAGTCTCCTATAGTTAGTATACTTAATATTATTTTAAAAATCAGATCGATAATGAAATCAATTATCTAAAACATTTAATTATCATTGATTCAATTGAATCATTCAAATTGACGTCGTAAATAATTTAAATTAAATAAAAAATTTAAAAATATTATTTATTTTTTGGTTAAAAAATTTAGGGTAAAAAGTCGACCGAACTATTTCACCAATTCGTCAGGTATGATCAGAATTTTTTATCCTATGATTGAAAATTTAATCAGATCAGACTTATAATGGGTTAAGCAATGCTTCTTGAAGAAACGTGGGACCATCCTAATATTAGCCAATCTTGCATTTACAGCTCCTTAGCATGGAACTCACTTTACGTGGTGCTTCGTAATTGGCTCAATAAAATTTAACCACCCAACGTATATGTCGGTGTCTAATAGTAAAAAAAAAAAATGGTTTGTGTGAATTTGTAAAATTAAGGGGATAGACACCGGTGAAGCTAAACGACAAAAGTCTGATTTTTACTTTTTTTTGGCTGAAGATTCTGGAATTCTATTTTAATGTATTTTGGCTTCATGTGAAGTGTGAACTACTCAAACCTCAGCAAACGGTACAAATGCGATGTTTCATTACACTTTAACGAGTACGTACGGCATTCTGGGTCCACGTCAAATGGCTAGCCTTTCTACGTGGCAGCATCATGTGAACCAATTCACTCTTTTCACGTGATCCCAAAAACAGTTTCACCCTCACCGACTCCCTCGCTTACGCCTCCTACTTAGCCATCCTCACGTGCAACTAGTAAACGTGTCGCCATCTCCTTGTTACAAAAGTCAACTCAGTCAGCACATCCAACGGCATAAAATCAAATATAAATAAAAAGACAACCGAGTTGAAAACCAAAACCTCCCGCGAACGCAAAATAAAAGAAAAAAATCAAAAAATCAGCGATGAAAGCTGTACTAGCCAGATCCAGTTCAGTCGGTATGGATCTGTCACGTCGCCACTCTTTCTCCGGCGAGAGGCCTAAAGTTTCGATGAATTTGGAGATGAATAATCACAAGAGAATCGGTGGAATCCGGCGAGCGCTGTCGGAAAGCGACATCCACAGATCAGAGTTGAAATCTCGTTATGTGCCGTCGAGAATTCCGGAGGAGGAGGCCTGGTTCTTGCCGGAAGAGAAAATTCCAGTGAGAAGCAACGGCGGCAGCGATGGGGAAAAGAAAAGGATGGGCGAATATTACAGCGAATTGTTGAAGTCAAATCCAACGGATTCACTAGTCTTACGAAACTACGGAAAGTTCTTGCACGAGGTAATTAAATTTAAACACAAAATCATATCATGAATCGATTTAGTAATTAAAAATACGAATATTATCAATTGTATACTCAAAGATGTTCATGTTCACGTCAGAGGAAGTCTCTGCGTATAATCTTTGAATATAGAATTAATAATATTGTGATCGAGGTGGATGTATGATACAATTTACAGTCTCTTTTGAGTAGATGAGTAAATAAAATCAAATAATTAAAAAGGATGAAAATTGAAATTTGGTTAATGATGATGATGATTAAGGTAGAGAAAGATGCGGAGGGAGCGGAGGAATGCTACGGAAGGGCGATATTAGCGAGTCCTGAGGACGGAGAGTTGCTGTCGTTGTACGGAAACTTGATTTGGACGACAGAGAGAAACGGAGAGAGAGCTAGATCTTATTTTGATCAATCTGTTCGTGCCTCTCCGAATGACTGCATGGTATTGGGATCCTATGCGCGTTTTATGTGGGAACTCGAGGACGAAGAAGAAGAAGAAGAAGAAAATCATCAAGCACCTGCCATGCTTGCTGCTGCCTTTTAGCAGCAGACGCTATCTAATGGGAATATCATTACTACTAACTTAAAAATAACTCACTGTATGATAATAATAATAATAATAATAATGGTGGTGGTGGTGGTGGAATATAGAAATGAGAGTTTCAGAGATATGTTGTTTTGTTTTTATTCGATAATGAATAGTGCAAGTCTTTTATTAGATGAAGACAAGAAGAAGAAGAAGAAGTCTATTTCTTTTTGACAATGATTATATGCACTCTCTTGGTATACTTTTTCCAGATTTGCGCCTAATCATATTATAAATGAGCTTTACAAACTTCTCTAACAGAGAGCACTTGGGTCTAAAAAAAAAACTTTTTTGAAAAAAAAAAAAGAAAGAAAAAGATAGATGAAGATGAATTCGGTAACATCTCTATATCGAATTTCTAAACATCTCTAAATAATCTCTGACTCTAATGCTGATCATAAACGGACGATTAACCATACGATTGTCTAAAACTTAAATGCTCATAATAATATCTAAAGCATTTTCTAAATTATGCTTGACCCTAAATTTTTATGTTGCTTAGCCAATTTTATTCCCCAGAATTTAGCTACCCTGATTTCTATTTTCCCCTAGCCGAATGTCTTTGTTTATGACACCATGTTCAATTAAACATCGAACTTCCAATCAAATGGTTTGTGTAGGCAGATTCTGTACGTATCTAACTTGAAATGTGATTGGGTTCAAGTCCGGAACTTAAAAAATACAATAAGAATATTAATTAAAATTTTAAGAAATTGAATTTTCCCAAAATCTTGAAAATATTAATAAACGATACTTGAATTTGGGAAATTGAATTTTTCCACGGAACTGTCCTCTAGGAGGTACATTCTGTGTGCCTCTGGGTGGTACCTCATTGTGTCTCGGCTGCGGAGAATACTGTCTACTATTTGATCTGCCATGTCTCCCTCAGAAACCTCATCTCACCACTTTTTCTGCTCTCTCGAAAGGCTGCTCTGTTCTCTCTCTCGATCTTGATATAACTCTCTGCAATCATAGCCCTATCAACTAGTACTGTATATGGCAGCTTCCCCAAAATCGAGATCTGTGACCTAATCTCATGTCTCAGTCCGGCCTTGAACTTCTCACATTTGTCTTCCTCTCGTCGAATTAACTCTGGGTAATACCGGGATTGGGAAATCATCCGCCTCTCATACTCCATCACTGTCTCTGATGGTCCCTGAACCATATGCTCAAATTGACGATGTTACTCACTACGATAAGCATAAGGAAAATGCTTCTCATTGAAGGCTTCCTCAAACATATCCCAGGTGATATACAGAGGTCTTCTAAGTCCATCAGCTCTCCAGTAATCTGGTGCTCTCAATCTATCTGTCAATACAATCTCAGTGTGTTTCCACCAGGTTTCCGCCTCAACTCTTATCATAAAGGCAACAAACTTAACATTCTCTTGATTTGTCAGGTCTAACACATTGAATATATGCTCGATGTCATTCTTCAATTTCTCTGCAGCAAGGGGATCAGTTGTATCATGAAACTGAGGAGGCCTCAAATTAAGAAACTGGTCTAGCTTGCTCATACTACCACCGTTGTTCGAAGGTACATTAGCCGCTGGTCATCTGGAAACCTTTTATGCAACTACATCAATAAATCTCCCTAAAAAATCTTTTAGCTTTGTGGCTGTCGGGGGAACTGAAGGAGCGACATGGGTCATATTAGGTACAGCCAGAGGAATTGTGTCAGGTGCAGCTGTAGGAATAGCAGTGGGGCCAGTTGTCGAAACTACTGGAGGTATGGGTCTAAAGCCTTCTCAAACCTCAAAAATCGGCGGAACACCAGATGAAGCTACATCCGGTTCAGGATCTACAGGCTGAGTCTGAGGTCTCTCAATATTAAGCCCCGACACTCTTGCGTATCGTCGAGCCCTCCCTCTCCCACATTGAGTACCAGTACCACGACCACATCCAAATATTTTCCTACAAACACAAAACTATTATTTAATACTTTCATCTAATGCAAGGTGTCTACATAATCTATAACCTTCGCTCTGATACCAAAATTTATCCCGACCCCTTCCATAGAGCGGGCCAAACCCTAGAAAGAGGTCCGTGAACCACTTCAGCTCGAGCACCTACATGTCATGCAACTGAACTAAATTTACAAAGAAAAATAATATTCCATAAAAATGCAATTCAGTAAACCTCAAATAAATGTTTACAACAAAAGTATGTAAAAAGCATGAAATTGTCCTAGATCTCCTATCTCAAAAAGCCAAAAGAAATATCTGGACCAACCCAACTGGCGACTGTGGTAAACGAGTCAAATCCTGGTACTGATACTGCTACTATTACGCTGGTGAACTACCTGAGATGTTTGGGAAATGAGGGGTGAGCTTAAAGAGCTCAGTAAGTAAAAACACTCATACTATCAACGTGACCTCACCATCAAAAAATATATATATATATATATATATATATAATAATAATTAATATTTGAAAACAGTAATTGTTATATAAAGGCTATCTCAGACAAAACATACTCATAACAAAACATCTCAATCAAACAAGGTTTGCTAGCAGGATTCGATATAGTAATGAATTGAAACCATCGATAGAGTATCAACATCTCACATCCCAATATTTCCTACCATATAACCTCGCATAAATATGTAAGAGGGGAATGAACCACACGCATCTGCTAAACTCGCATAACCTCGCATCTCCGACCACTATTATACTAAATCCGACAGTATAACGATAATAACACACAACATCCAATACAACACACATCTTCTCACTCCATCTATCATTCTCATCTCAAAGTCACAGAATACTCAAATATTTCGATTAATAGTGCAAATATACATATATACCCAAAATTTATATTCGATCATGCCATCAATTACTTAATATAATTTTTGCAAACATATATGTGTAAATATATCAAACATCGACTACAAATATTTATTTTAAGGGAATCATCGTGCATTGTACTTACCTCAATCCACGTAAAACTCTATATATCTATATGTCCTCGCTAAAATCTGAAAAAAGTGTAAAAATTACGATCAGGTCCCTATATTTTACTAAAATTATGATTTTACCCCTAAATTTTTTAAATTTATAATTTAACCCCCAATACTCACTAAAAATCAGAATTTACAAATGTGTGTCCCTAATCATGCCAATTTACGAATAAGTCCAAAATTCTCAAAATATTACATTTACACCCCTAAAACTGTAAAATATAACGTACCGAGCTCTAACGACTTCAAAATTTCACAACGAGATGATCAACAGTCAGTACACGCCACCAGAATCACAACGACGGTGGTGGTGATGGCGGATGCTCGATGGTCACCGATGAACGATCAAATGACGTTAACTCTCATTTTTGGCTCGTTTCAAGCCAATCGAAAGTCCGATTTGGGCAACCGAAGTGTCCAACTCGCGTATCTTGATGGGGGAAGATTCTGGTCCGAGAGGAGTTGTGCACGCACGGTGACCCGTGGGCCGTGTGAGGTAGCGACGCAGCGGTAAGTGGGTGGCACGTGCGGGCATGTGCGACAGATTCAGGTGGTCAAACCGGCATCATTTGCTTCGTCTCGTCGAGGGAATTCTCCTAGAGTGGTCACTCGTCGGAAAATATGGCTGGACGACGTCGAATAATCGCTTTCTCTCCCATGTTCTTCTATACTTTCTCTCTCTTATGTATTTTCTCTCTTTACTGGTTTGACTCTCTCTCTCTCTGTCCCTAGTCCCTGAAAATTTTCTATTCATTTTTCTACTGATCAATCACACCCCTACCTTTTCCTTTTGATTTCAAAATAAACACACCTCAAAATAAGTCTTAGGGTTTTGTTTATATATATATATATATATATATATAGAGTTATTAGAGTTAGTTTTTATTTGTTGGTGTGTGGCAAAGAATGTGGAGTAGCAAAGATATGAGCAACAAAAATATAGGGTGAGAAAATAAATGGATAAATTGAATTTTTAAATTATAACAACTCAAATAGATAAGGTCTCACAATCTATACACCTTACAAAAATTTCATCCTCGAAATTTCTCCATCGTGTCTTGTTCCACTTCCCAAGTTACCCCGTGTATGTGATGATTAGTCCATATGACCTTTACAAAAGGGATATGCCTGGATCTCAACTATTGGATCTTCCGCTCTACGATTTTCACGGGCTTTTCTTCATAAGTCATATTCTCACTCAATTCGATTGGTTGGCTCTCCAGGATGTGAGTAGGATCTGGTACATACTTCTTCAGCACTGATACATGAAATGCGTTGTGGATTCTCTCTAATTGTGGTGGTAATGCCAGACGATATGCCATTTTGCTCATTATCTCCAATATCTCATAAGGACCAATATAGCGCGGTGCTAACTTTCCATTCCAACCAAATCTCAATACCCTCTTCCAAGGGGAGACTTTCAGGAAGACGTTATCCCTCACTTAGAACTCAATATCCTTTCTTCTTTTGTCAGCATAACTTTTCTGTTGACTCTGCACCTCCCACAATCTAGCTCGGATCAGTCTGATTCTCTCAGATGTCATATCTATTAAGTCTGAACCATGAATCTGTCTATCTCCAACCCCGCCCTAACAAACATGAGTCCTACACCTCCTCTCATACAAGGCCTCAAACGGAGCCTTACCGATACTCGCTTGGAAGCTGTTGTTGTAGGAAAACTCTATCAGATGTAAATGATCATCCCATCCTCCACTAAAAGTCAATACACACGATTGTAGGAAACAGATGTTGGACGACGCTGTTCCGGGCTCGCGGCTCGGTCGAGAGTACGGAGTAGCCCACAAGGGAACTAAACCGGAGAAATAACATGGAGTCGCCACCCGGTGTGAACCAGGAAAATGATTTACGGTCGCATTCACCCCTCGCAAGTGAAGACCTCAAACCGTTGGGTTCAGAATGGTCCCTTACTTATGCCACTTGTAATGATATGATTTGTGCAATAATCTAACCAAGCCTAAGCAACGTATATTTTCAAGGATAATATACTCCTAAGTTCGCATGTATAAAATAAATCATCATAACGGTAAACATACGATATCACACAATAATCTCATGAACATGTTGAATCATCAAACACGAAAAATAAATAACAACCTAAACATAAACATAAAGAAACACCTATTGCGAAATGAGATAACAAGATCATGCATAGAGGAATAACATACTAATGGCTAAATCTTGCTTGAGAAACAAGTAACATCCTAACGACCTAATCATGCTTGAACACAATCTTGCGAACACATCAAATATATGAATGTGGGAATACAAATGGATGATAACAGCAAAAGTGTCAATAATGGAATGGCATGGTTAATTACATAATGCAAGAGAAATCACCCAAGAAGCAATCATGCATGAAATGTGATGACAATGACTCAGTTCAGTGTATGTGCGTTCGTGTAGCGTTTGAAAACGCGTTCGAACGGTAAACAGAAGGTTTGCATTCGTATAGCGTTCGAGAACGTGTTCGAATGGGACTAGACCTGATGCATGATAAAAACAAATGCATGAACATTCGAGTAGCGTTCGTAAACGCGTTCGAACGGTAAACATAAGGTGCGCGTTCGTATAGCATTTGAGAACGCGTTCGAACGGGACCAAACCTGATGCATGATAAAACAAAGAAAATACGTGCGCGTTCGAGTAGCGTTAGTAAACGCGTTCGAACGGTAAACAAAAGGTTCGCGTTCGTATAGCGTTCGAGAACGCGTTCGAACGGGACAAGTCCTGATGCATGATAGACGACGCAACACATACATACATAATCAAATCCATAATGTAGGACCTCGTATGCCCGATTGAACTCATTCCCATTCAATTAGGTGTACCTCGTCCGGCGCGGCAAAGCATCGTGGTAAAGGTAGCCTTTAGGCATTTTCCCTCGAATGGAGGACCTTGAATCCACCCTAGTTAGCCCATGCGCACTAGAATGTAATGCACGGGTAAATAAAGGAATGATATGCAAAGGGTAAATGACATAATAAAAAGCGCGGCAAAACATCGTGGTAAAGGTAGCCTTCAGGCATTTCCCTCGAATAGAGGACCTTTAATCTACCCTAGCTAGCCCATGTGCATTACATCATAATGTATAAAAATGAATGAGACAATAATATGGACTTACATTCAATCAAACACACTTCGTCCGGCGCGGCAAAGTATTGTCGTAAAGGTAGCCTTTTAGACTTTTCTCCCCTCAAATTGAGAACTTTTAGACTAACATACTAAGCCCATACGCATTACATCACAATGCATAGAAAGTAAAATGCATAAAGTAATAGCATACTAACGTTTAAATCATGCTTAAAAGATAAATAACATGCTCGCAACCCGATCATGCTCGAATACAAGGTTGGATGAAACAAAATGTGTGAATCTCTCAAGTGATACGTGGCATTATATCCCGAGTGCAAACCGCAATACCGTCCATTCAGATTCGGCTATGGAATTTACGTCCGGGTTTCCATCCGATATACCACAAGAGAGAACACATATTTCATTCATTCAAGGACCACAACATATATTAGCAAACGACTCTCATGCGAGGGAATTCTAATAAACAATAAAAAAAGATGAGAATAAATAAAAAGGGTGCCCTCAGGTCTAACCTCTTAGGTCGTCTCTTGAAAGTGTGTTACACGACCGTCGGAAGGGTTGGTGCTCCGTAATTCCTCTGGTTCACTGGTCCACTGCTCTCGTTCACTGTTTCGGTGTTTTGAGCTGTCATTTCCTCTATTTTTGCTGTATTTTCTGGTCACTATTTTCACTGTGTTAATGGACTGTTTTGGCGTTGTGGGACACAGAAACTGGGCGACGCATGTTGTTCCGGGCTCGCGGCCCGTTTGGAAGTACGGAGTAGCCCGCGGTGGACTAAACCGGAGAATAATGGAGTCACCACCCAGTGTGAATCGGGAAAATGATTTAAGGTCGCACTCACCCCTCGCAAGGGAAGACCTCAAACCGTTGGGTTCGGAATGGTCCCTTACTTATGCCACTTGTAATGAAATGATTTGTGCAATAATCTAACCAAGCCTAAGCAACATATATTTCCAAGGATAATTTACTCATAAGTTCGCATGCATAAATCAAGAGTTCATCTAAGTTCACATGTAACACATTTTCAAATTTGCATACAACCTATTTGCATATAATCTATGTTCGAATTTGCATGCATAAAGATAAATATGGCTAGCATACAATTTCATAAGCACATTACATTCCATCATAGGCATGCCAGTAGATTATAATTGTACAATCACGCATTAAAGCAAATCGGAATAACGGCGAGCATATAACTTCATGAACATGTTGAATGGATGAATGCGGAAGCATAAGTAGATGGCTACCGTGTAAACATGCATCATGGAAACGAACATGTAATCTTGTGCACACAATAAATGACTAAATGCGAGAACATGAACAATCAAAAAGGCAAATGACAAAATGAGTAACCATGCATGAGATGTGATGAAAAAATGGTCTGTTTACCGTGCAACATTCGAATCCACGTTCGAACGGTAAACAGAAGGTTCGCGTTCGAGTAGCGTTCGTAAATGCGTTCGAACGAACTGAGACAGAAAATATGCGTTCGTGTGGCGTTCTGAAACGCGTTCGAACGGGGTTACAGCAGCGACCTCCAAAATGCAGCAAACAACATGACACATACGTGAACGGACGAATAGATGACACCTAATAAATAATAACGGGCTAAAAGGCATGTCAAATCGTTGTGGCAAATGTGGCCCTTAGGCTTCTTACCCCTCAAAGTGGAGGACCTTTAATCCAACTTGATTTGCCCATGCGCGATGCAACATGATGCATGATTATGCAAGAAGATGACATACGAAGAAAAGAAAATAACGAAATAAAAAGGCGCGGCGAAGTATCGTGGTAAAGGTAGACCGTAGGCTTTTTATCCCTCCAAATAGAGGACCTTTAATCCAACTTACTAAACCCATGCGCATCACATCATAATGCATATAAAAGTAAAGACAATAATATTGGACTTCGTATCCCCGACTGAACACGTCTTACATTCAACCGAATATACATCATCCGGCGCGGCAAAGCATCGTGGTAAAGGCTTTTAACCCCTCGACATGGAGGACCTTTAATCCCACTTACTAAGCCCATGCGCTAATAACATAATGCATTATAAAAATAAAGACAACAATATCGGACTTCGTATACCCGATTGAACACATCTTATATTCAACCGAATATACATCATCCGGTGCGGCAAAGCATCGTGGTAAAGAATTTTAACCCCTCGAAATGGAGGACCTTTAATCCCACTTACTAAGCCCATGCGCTTTATCTCATCATTACACAAACAAATAACATGCAGAAATTAAATAACGGATAATAAACAAACAAGACAAAATAAATCAAAATATGTGCCGTTTGCTCAAGTGATACGTGGAGTTGTATCCCAAGTACAGACCGCACTACCGTCCATTCGGATTCAGCTACGGAGTTTACGTCTGGGTTTCCATCCTATATACCACAAGAGGCGATACATTTTCCATTTTATTCAAGGGCCACAACACACATCATTCCACAATACTCATGCAAATAATAAACAATAAAAATACAAATGAAAATAGATGTAAACAAATGCCCTCAGGTCTAACCTTTTATGTCGACTCTCGGAAACGCGTTACAAGGCCGTCGGAAGGGATAACTGTATGGGCCAAATTTGGTCCAAGGGTAAAACTGTCTTTCACCTTAAGCCCATCAGCATGTTAGGCCCGAAAATAAGGACTAAAGCCCAAAGAATTATGTATTATTTGATTACAATTAAATCATAAACTAATGACCACTCCACCTAACTCTAGCATTAGTCACCCACCACTCCACTTAACCTAATTCTAGCGCTAAACCCCACCACTCCACTTAACCTAATTCTAGCACTAATCCTCACTTACTCCAAAACAATTACCAAATACACCAACATTAGATCATGTTTTATCTATAAATATGAAAAGAATACGGGAAGAAGTCATTCAAGTCTCATTTCTCTCACCCTATACTTCATACTCTCAATCCTTGATCCCTTCATATATTACACGGCCCTCACGGCCAAACAAAGGAAGTAGAGGTAATATTCAACCTTGCTTTCCCACTTTACAAATTTATTTCGTGCCACTGACTTGGGCGTCGGAGTATACCCGGTATCCACCACACCGGTGGTAGCCTACTCTCGTCCACTCTACTTTGTTTTTTGCAGGATTGCTAGTGCCCAACTTACAAATTCTGATTGAGGACCCTTGGCGAATTCCGGAGTCCACAATTGGGCGCCCACCGTGGGGCCCTAGCAATAATTTGCAGACAAAGGCTTTCCACCCTACAAACACTCACTGCTTAGTCAATCATGACTTCAAGCAATGAACAAACACCTGATCCAGTGGCATCACAATTGGCCATACTACACGACAGATTGAAAGCTTTGGAAGAAGAGAATTTTACCTTTCGTAGTTCCAACATAAACCTCCAAAAACAATTGGAACTACTTTCATCACCCACACACACAGCTTCACAATACATCAGAACAACACAACAACCGGATCACTCCAGCTTACCTTCAAGGAGCATTTGACGAAACAACAGACGACGTTCCATCAAATGGTGAGAACCAGAGGAACTTACCAAGTTCACCAGTCAACCAAGCCCAGCAAATTGTCATCACAATGAGAAAGGAAATGAAAGAATTTAAAGAAGCAATTATGTCCGGTCTACCAGGGGTGAAACTCCCAATGAAGAAGAGTAGAGCTGGAACCATTTCAGATACCCCTTTCATTGAGACGATAACATCTGTGAGCTACCACGGAAGTTCAGCCCACCAGACATGAAGTTATACGATGGATCCACTGACCCAGACGACCATGTCATCCATTATAAATACAAAATGATGTCAACAGGCTTAGCTCCTCATCAATGGGAAGCTGGAATGTGCAGAGGGTTTGGAGAAACTTTGGGGGTCCAGCTCTTACATGGTTCATCAACCTACCATAAAGATCCATCAAATCTTATCAACAATTAGCAGACAAATTTGTTGCATTTCGCCAGCTCTTGCAAACTTGAAAAAAACTACTGATGATCTTAGTGCCATCCTACAACGGAGGGGAGAATCATTGCGAAGCTATGTTGCTCGATTCAACAAAGAAAGAATAACAATTCCAGACCTTCATCAACCAACAGCTGTGGAGGCTTTCAGGAACAGGTTACTTTGTGAAAGTGGACTCTACAAAAAGCTGACCAAGTTCTGGTGCTACACGATGGACCAGGTTATGGCTCGAGCCCAAGTCGAAATCAGGTGGGAAGAAGATAAAAGGAATAAAAGGAAAGACATTTCCTACAACATGCAAAGCGAAAGAACAGCGCATTCTACCAAACGACATAAAGAATTTACAAATATGATGCCTAAGCGTCATTCGGAGAAATGGAACCACCCAAGGAAAGAACATCATCAGCCCCTCCAAGAAGGTTTTGATCGAAGACCTCCACCATACAGAGCTCGGGAAACAATTCCGATGGAAAAAACCAGACTCCCAGACTACAATTTTTCTATCTCTCCGGGAGAGTTAGTCTTGGTACTTAAAAAGATGGGAAATGAAGTAAAATGGCCACCACGCAACAGAGAAAGTTTCAAAAATAAAGACACAAACAAATGGTGTGAGTTCCATCGAGACTACGGCCATACCACAGCTGAATGTGTGGCGTTGAGGTTGGAAGTACTTGAGTGTTGAACAAAGGGTTTTTAAGGATCTTCTTACGGAGAAGGGGCAAGCTACTTTAGCTCAGAGGAACGAGAAGGATGGACATGGGGAAGCACCTATTCAACCTCCACCAATTGATAACACCGTGAATTTCATTTCAGGAGAATCAGAGATTAGTGGAGTATCATATTCAGCAGCCAAACGACATCCAGAGCGATTGTGTCAAGCCTTCAACATTCCACGACGTCTTTAGAAAAAATATTTACAAACCTAATAATGGAGTTTCCAGACGACCATCAACTCTGGTAGCATGAACCCTCATCATGACGCCTTAGTAATTTCTCTACAGGTGGCAAATTTCATGATCAAACGAGTTCTGGTAGATACAGGATCCTCATCCAACATCATCTTTACAACAGTCTTGGCAGACATGGGAGCTGAATTAGAGAAAATTAACAAAAGGACGACTGTGTTGATTGGATTCAGTGGTGAACAAAATTTTACTTTGGGAGAAATAAGCCTTCCAGTCTACGCAGGGGGAATCAACAAAATGACAACCTTCCTAGTCCTGGATTGTCCTTCAGCCAACAATCTAATTATTGGAAGGCCATGGATTCATGAAATGAGGGCAGTATCGTCCCCTATCATCAAACTCTAAAGCTTCCTACAAAGTGGGAAATTCAAGAGATAAGGGGAGATAGAATTGCTTCCAGAGGATGCTACCAGACGACAATGAAGGCAAAGGTCCATTCAGCATAGCAATTACAGAACGAACCTCATTCGCAGGAGCCCACACTTCCAAATATTGAAGAATTGGATGAGGTTCAAATCCATGACAAATATGCAGACCATAAAAAAATTGGAGCAAATCTAGATCCCAGACTACGGGCAGACTTAAGTGAATTTTTGCGAAAACGACATGACCAGTTCGCTTGGTCGCATGAAGACATGACTGGGATTGACCCCAGCTTGATTACTCATCAACTCCATGTGGATCCAGACTACCCTCCAATCAGACAGAAAAGAAGGAAGTTTGCCCCAGAAAGAAACCAGATCATTGATGAAGAAATCCAAAAATTGTTACAAAATGGTGCCATTAAAGAAGTTCAATTCCCAGCCTGGTTAGCCAATGTGGTGGTGGTACGAAAGAAGAATGGAAAATGGAGAGTTTGTATCGACTTCACAGATTTGAACAAAGCATGCCCAAAAGATTCATTCCCATTACCTCATATTGATCAAATGGTTGATGCTGACTGCTACTGCTGGACACGAATTGCTAAGTTTTATGGATGCATATTCTGGGTACAATCAAATCCTTATGCATCCAGACGACCAAGAGAAAACAGCTTTCATGACCAATAGGGGCATATTCTGTTACAAGGTAATGCCCTTTGGTCTCAAAATGCAGGTGCTAATATCAGAGAATGGTCAATAAAATGTTCTCACAACAGATTGGAAAAACACATGGGAGGTGTATGTAGATGACATGTTGGTGAAATCATCGAAATCTGATCAGCATCTACAGCACCTAGAAAAGCATTCAAGGTGATGAATAAGTATGGAATGAAATTGAATCCAACAAAATGTGCTTTGGAGTAGCTTCTGGGAAAGTTCTTGGGATATGTCGTTACACAACGAGGGATTGAGGCAAATCCAGATCAAATCAGGTCCCATACTTGAAATTCCTTCTCCAACCTGCCCAAAGGAAGTCATGCGACGACTAGCAGGGGAGAATTGCTGCGTGATGACAGATTCATCTCCAAGTCGACAGACAAAAGTTTTATGTTCTTTTCAGCCATTAAAAAGACAAAAAACTTTGAATGGACTCCCGCCTGCGAACAAGCTCTGAAAGAGTTGAAGCAGTACTAACTTATCACCACCACCATTGTTGTCAAAACCACTCGACAACGAAAGGTTATTCTTGTTGGGAGTGAGTCAAACCAACAGTGAGCGCTGTTTTTGATTTTCGAGAAGAGAACGAAGAGAACGGCAACCCACTTCCAGTTCTCAGTAAGCAAAAGCATTACTTGACGGAGTCACGTGTATTACATTGGATTGAATATTGGACTGGACTTGATGGTGTGTCAGAGATAGAGAGCAGGACTGATACCAGGGCATCCTATCCATATGATCTACATCGGCAGTTACCGGAGATACCCACTATGAGCAGTCATACTCAGAACTTAGACTTGCTGGAAGGTTAGCATGTAAATGCACAAATGGACCGACCAATAACGCAATCAAAATCTCAAGCACTCACAGATACTAAGCAGCAGTCCTGAATAGCAATCTCAGGACACAATAGAGGATTAGTCAAATGTGAATGTCGAATCTAATTCAGAATCAAGATCGACACCGTTGGAAACTTTCAGCATCTATAAGAAAATCGCGATGGTTGGCGGTCAAGCAATTGAGTCATGAGACTCATCATACGTACCCAATGATGACAATCATACAGATACGCAATCAAAGAGAATTCACATCAACATGTGAGAGCAGTGAGATACAAAAACGAAGCAGGATCAGCTAGCGGTGAGGTTGGAAACAGAGTTGTAATAGGATGGTGAATGAGAGAAGAAAAACAGAAGATGAAATCGGACGTCCAATCAGCTCCAATGGTATACATACTACACAAGCAATCGGATTCGAGTACAAACAATGAAGCAGAAGACGAAGCTTTTGATTGGGAATCAGCTTGGTCAAAGAGCTTGGGGGAAGAAGAATCGAAGGGAAATCGACTCCCAATTGAAGTGAATCAGCTCCAAGGTTCATAGCAGGCACGAGACTCATGTTATCTACTAGAAAGTTAGAAGTCCAGGCGACATTCAAGAATTCAATATCTTAGGTTTCAAGAAGTGAAAACACTCAGGCGGACGCATTGGCTACCCTCGGGTCGACGATGCATGGAGACAAACTACAATCAATTCCAGTAGTGTATTTAAATTGGCCATCAATTTGGAAGGAGAACAAGGAGATCAGCACCATCACTTCGGACGACTCGTGGATGACACCAATCATGAAATACTTGCTAGATGGACTGCTTCCAGAAGATAGAAATGAAGCAAGAAGGATTCAAAGCAGGCAGCAAGATTCACCATATTTAATGGACAACTATTGAAAAGGTCGTTCTCTGGACCCTACTTGAAATGTCTTACTCATGATCAAGCACAACATGTACTATCAGAATTGCACGAAGGAGAATGCGGAAATCATTCTGGAGGACGAAGCCTTGCCTCACGCGCCCATTCGACTGGGTATTATTGGCCAACTATGAGAATTGATTCAGTCAATTACACGAAGAAGTGTGAAAAGTGTCAGAGATTCGCTCCTATTCCACATCTTCCACCAGAAAAGCTGAATCCTATCCTACCCCATGGCCGTTCATGAAGTGGGGTATGGAATATTGTAGGGAAGCTACCAACCGCCCCTGGACAACGAGTCTACATGCTAGTCTTGACAGATTATTTTTCAAAGTGGATTGAAGCAGACTCCTTTGCCAAAATACGAGATAAGGAAGTTCAAACATTTGTCTGGAAAAACATCATATGTCGTTTCGGCATTCCCAAGGAGATTGTAACAGATAATGGCTCCCAGTTTATTAGCCGACATTTTCAAGACTTTTGTAAAAATTGGGGGATCAAGTTAAGTTTTTCAACCCCACGCTTTCCACAAGCTAATGGGCAAGCCAAGTCTTCTAACAAGACACTTTTGAATACTTTGAAGAAAAGATTGGAGAAGGCGAAAGGATCATGGGCAGACGAGCTTCCTGGAGTATTGTGGTCCTACAGAACGACCATCCGTTCTTCCACTGGAGAAACTCCTTTCTCTTTGGCATTTGGAACAGAGGCAGTAATTCCAATCGAAGAAACCATTCCTTCTCTACGCTACCAGTACGCTGGTGATGAAACAAATCAACAGTTGATGTATATGAATCTAGACACAATCGACGAAAGACGAGAAAAGGCAACCATACGACTTGCATCTCATCGACAAAGAATGGCGAGATATTTCAACAAAAATGTCAGAAGCAGGACGTTCAAGGAAGGGGATTGGGTACTACGAAGAGTTTTTCAAAACACAAAAGAAGTCGGAGAAGGGAAGTTGGGACCAAATTGGGAAGGGCCATACATCATCACAAGAGTTGTTGGACACGGAGCCTACAAATTACAAACAACTGAGGGGAGACAAATTCACAATAGTTGGAATGCAATTCACCTTAAGCAATTTCACCGGTAATTTATGCGTGCATTTATTCATATTTTAAGGTTCAGAGTAATTTTCTACTTTATGTATTGTGTGATTCGACTTATAACAAATTTCATTTGAAATATCATCCTAAAATATCATTAAGTCATTAAAATTGTTCTACAAATGAGTTAAATTAAAATTACAAAAGAGATTCAAATTTCTGGAGTGGCTTCTTCCTGAATGCGTTCAGCAGCAACTTCAGGTGCAGGAATATCTTGAACTTGAATAGTCAGCTCGATTTCCATTCGACTAAGTTCTTCACTCTTCTTATCCATTTCTTGAACTTCAGCCGCTTCCTCGCCATCAATCACTTCTCTTTCAGCCACTTTCGAGTCGACCTCTTCACCTTTCTCTTCCACATCACCCTCGTTTGAAAGAGAAATTCCTGCCAATAGTTGGTCATACTGTTGAATCCATTTCTCCGGTTCCCAAGCTTCTGTCTTCCCATCAAGGAAATCCTTCATCAGATGACTACGTTCTTTCATCATAGATTCAAGAGCAATCCCTTCAAGATTCTCAAGTAATTCTTCATTCTCCTTCTTCACATTCTCGAACGCATCCTTATAACATTCAATCGTAACCTCAGAAGTCTCCTTTTCCATCTAAAGTGTTGCCTTCACTTCCTTCAACTTCTTCTCCAATTCAGCATTTCTTTTCCCAAGCGACTTCATTTGGACCATTTCCTTTTTCATAGCCGCAAATGTTTTCCATCTCTCTCTGTTTCTTAAGAGTCGATTCGACATATCGCTGCATATGTAAGCTGCACTCCATTGCCTGGAAAAAAGGATTTGATTAGAATCCATTTTACAAATTATTATGAAATTTCTATTTACTTTCTTACTTGGTAATTTAAAGCCGCAGCCTTTTTCATCGACTCGACCGGGCCAATCTTGGATAGCCTCTGTTCATCCTCTTCCAGCAGAAGCTTCTTAATAAAAGGGTCAAGGCTTGATGGGTCAGAAATTGCAGTCGACCCTGATGGAATCCTGACAACTATATTATCGATTTCTTCGATTTCATCCGCCTTCCTTTTCCCCCCTTTGACAACTATTTCGGTCGACTTCCCCTTATGCTTTGGAGTTCCAGTCGACGATACCAATTGTGGTTCTGGAACCTCCACTTCTGGCTCCTTTATCTTGAGCTTCCTAGCCTTTTTTCGGCTCATCAACTCATCAATTGATGCTACTTTTATTTGCCTCGACGCCATGTCCTCTGCGCATAAATTTCTTTTGGAGTTAATGTCTATAAACAACATCTTTCCGTACAGAGCTCGAATCGACCGAGTACAGTAGATGACTTCCAATACGTTTTTAGAAAGTGCCAAAGGGGTAGATATACCTTCTGATTCGAAGATTTCTTTCCACTGTAAAGTTGCTCTTAATCTCTGCTCTACCAAGATTATCCTCCAATCTCTTTGTTCGACGGGAAGATCAAGAAGAGCTTTTGTGTTCGACAAAATAAGAGGTGTTTTGTCGAATAAACTGTTTCGAAAAGGACCTGCATAATAAACAATCCATACATTAGTATCATACGACAATAACATTGATAAATTTTCAATAAATAGAAGAAGAAGTTGATACTCACTAAATACACTCCAGTATTCTGAAACTCGACCCATTCCAGTCACCCAAAGATACCCTCATTTTTCACAAAGAAATAGTCCGACTGCCAATTACCCCTATCGTTTGTTGGAAGCCCCATAACTATTTGTTCCCTCTTACGACGAAGGTACAAAGTATATCTCCCTTTTTCAGTTAGGTGCTCTTTAAGGTAGTATGAATATAAAATGTCCTTCACCTCAAACAATAACCCTTGTTCGAATGCTAAGCATTCAATCGACATTAAAATCCTCCAAGCATTCGGCATTAGTTGAGAAGGAGCAATCCCATAATGATCCAAAATTTCCCAAGCTAACCTCGGAATAGGGAATCTAAGCCCATTAGAAAACGGTACTACATAAAAACCAATCCATCCGGGAATTTTATAATCGATCCTTTCAGACGGCAAGGGCACCCTCAGTTCCATTGATCTAGGAAATCTATACTTAATCCTAATTTCCATCAGCAAACTAGCCGTCATTCGACTAGCTGGGTTCTTGGTTAGTATGTTGGTAGGCTCACTTGTGCTCACTTCTCCACTAAATTCCTCGACAGCTGCCAATGATCTAATAGGAATTGCCTGCAACGGGATTTCATGCGACAAAACGGTTACAGGTCCTTCCTCGAATAACTCTTGACGCGACCATTCCCTTAATGATTTTTCTTCTGTCGATTCACTCGATGATGATCCTACGAATGTATCGATCTGTTCTCCTAAACTTTCTAAAGAGTCTCCACTCGACATATTCTAATCAACGAGTCTACAAACAAATAATTTCTAAGATTTGGGTTCCTTAAAGATCAAATCCTACTCCTATCTCCAAACACAAATCCACCAAATAACGTATGATTCTAAAGATCAAACAACCTAATTTAGCTTAGAACAGATTGAAGCTACTCTACGAATAATCAAAGCAAATGAAGAACGCGAAGAGAGTGTAAAGAAGTACCTTGAAGCCTTGAAGTTCTCTCCCAAATCGATTGATCTTGTGAATGAAACAAATGAACCCATCAAGCCACTCTTATACTACTTCTTTTGGCGGTTCTTTCCCGCCATAAGACTCCTCGTTATTTGCGCTAGGTTTTACTCCGTTAAACGACACGTGGAAGATCTAGGGAATGTAACATTTTTCGTCGCAAAGAATGATTAATCTGGATTGTCACAACTTGACACCATTTCTCTCGGCAACAAAATTCTCTTCATGACTGCCTTCACCATTTGACGCGATATCATTAGATTGAAGATCATTTCATTCATGAAAAATTGATGGAGCAAACCCCGGTGCATGCCTTAAATCACTCGACAAATGATTAAAATATTGAGTAGATAGTACATTCGACAAGGGACATTCCCCATGACTCATGTCGAGTCAAGTGAACTCCTGAACTTGTATTGGTTCAGTCGACAAAGGGACATTCCCCATGACTCTTATCGAGTCAAGTGGACTCCTGAACCACATTTCGTTCAGTCGACAAAGGGACATTCCCCATGACTCTTATCGAGTCAAGGACTCCTGAACCTACATTTGGTTCAGTCGACAAGGGACATTCCCCTGGACTCATGTCGAGTCAATTAAACTCCTGAACCACCGTTTGGTTCAGTCGACAAGGGACATTCCCCTGGACTCATGTCGAGTCAATTAAACTCCTGAACCACCGTTTGGTTCAGTCGACAAGGGACATTCCCCTGGACTCATGTCGAGTCAATTAAACTCTTGAACCACCGTTTGGTTCAGTCGACAAGGGACATTCCCCTGGACTCATGTCGAGTCAATTAAACTCTTGAACCACCATTTGGTTCAGTCGACAAGGGACATTCCCCATGACTCATGTCGAGTCAAGTGAACTCCTGAACCTGTATTTGGTTCAGTCGACAAAGGGACATTCCTCATGACTCTTATCGAGTCAAGTGGACTCCTGAACCTACATTTCGTTCAGTCGACAAAGGGACATTCCCCATGACTCTTATCGAGTCAAGTGGACTCCTGAACCTACATTTGGTTCAGTCGACAAGGGACATTCCCCTGGACTCATGTCGAGTCAATTAAACTCCTGAACCACCGTTTGGTTCAGTCGACAAGGGACATTCCCCTGGACTCATGTCGAGTCAATTAAACTCCTGAACCACCGTTTGGTTCAGTCGACAAGGGACATTCCCCTGGACTCATGTCGAGTTAAGTAAACTCCTGAACCACCGTTTGGTTCAGTCGACAAGGGACATTCCCCTGGACTCATGTCGAGTCAAGTAAACTCGTGAACCACCGTTTGGTTCAGTCGACAAGGGACATTCCCCTGACTTATGTCTAGTCAAGTAAACTCCTGAACCACCGCTTGGTTCAGTCGACAAAGGACATTCCCCTGACTCATGTCGAGTCAAGTAAACTCCTGAACCACCGTTTGGTTCAGTCGACAAGGGACATTCCCCTGGACTCATGTCGAGTCAAGTAAACTCCTGAACCACCGTTTGGTTCAGTCGACAAGGGACATTCCCCTGGACTCATGTCGAGTCAAGTAAACTCCTGAACCATCGTTTGGTTCAGTCGACAAGGGACATTCCCCTGGACTCATGTCGAGTCAAGTAAACTCCTGAACCACCGTTTGGTTCAAGGGACATTCCCCTGGACTCATGTCGAGTCAAGTAAACTCCTGAACCACCTTTGGTTCAGTCGACAAGGGACATTCCCCTGGACTCATGTCGAGTCAAGTGGACTCCTGAACCTGTATTGGGTCAGTCGACAAGGGACATTCCCCTGGACTCATGTCGAGTCAAGTGGACTCCTGAACCTGTATTTGGTTCAGTCGACAAGGGACATTCCCCTGGACTCATGTCGAGTCAAGTGGACCCCTGAACCACCTTTGGTTCAGTCGACAAGGGACATTCCCCTGGACTCATGTCGAGTCAAGTGGACTCCTGAACCTGTATTTGGGTCAGTCGACAAGGGACATTCCCCTGGACTCATGTCGAGTCAAGTGGACCCCTGAACCACCGTTGGTTCAGTCGACAAGGACATTCCCCTGGACTCATGAACTCCTGAAACTCTATTTAAAAAACTTCCAAGATGCATGCAAACAGAAACCCACGTTTTTGTATATATTTTGATATGACATTTGGCAGAAGGTAATACACTCTTACACTTTTTTTCACATACGGCACGGATAAAATATGCTCTCTAAAACAAAAATTCTTTGACTTAGAGAGTAAGGGACAAACTGTAAGGGCCAAATTTGGTCCAAGGGTAAAACTGTCTTTCACCTTAAGCCCATCAGCATGTTAGGCCCGAAAATAAGGACTAAGCCCAAAGAATTATGTATTATTTGATTACAATTAAATCATAAACTAATGACCACTCCACCTAACTCTAGCATTAGTCACCCACCACTCACTTAACCTAATTCTAGCGCTAAACCCCACCACTCCACTTAACCTAATTCTAGCACTAATCCTCACTTACTCCAAAAACCATTACCAAATACACCAACATTAGATCATGTTTTATCTATAAATATGAAAAGAATACGGGAAGAAGTCATTCAAGTCTCATTTCTCTCACCCTAATACTTCATACTCTCAATCTTTGATCCCTTCATATATTACACGGCCCTCACGGCCAAACAAAGGAAGTAGAGGTAATATTCAACCTTGCTTTCCCACTTTACAAATTTATTTCGTGCCACTGACTTGGGCGTCGGAGTATACCCGGTATCCACCACACCGGTGGTAGCCTACTCTCGTCCACTCTACTTTGTTTTTTGCAGGATTGCTAGTGCCCAACTTACAAATTCTGATTGAGGACCCTTGGCGAATTCCGGAGTCCACAATTTGGCGCCCACCGTGGGGCCCTAGCAATAATTTGCAGAAAAAGGCTTTCCACCCTACAAACACTCACTGCTTAGTCAATCATGACTTCAAGCAATGAACAAACACCTGATCCAGTGGCATCACAATTGGCCATACTACAAGACAGATTGAAAGCTTTGGAAGAAGAGAATTTTACCTTTCGTAGTTCCAACATAAACCTCCAAAAACAATTGGAACTACTTTCATCACCCACACAGCTTCACAATACATCAGAACAACACAACAACCGGATCACTCCAGCTAACCTTCAAGGAGCATTTGACGAAACAACAGACGACGTTCCATCAAATGGTGAGAACCAGAGGAACTTACCAAGTTCACCAGTCAACCAAGCCCAGCAAATTGTCATCACAATGAGAAAGGAAATGAAAGAATTTAAAGAAGCAATTATGTCCGGTCTACCAGGGGTGAAACTCCCAATGAAGAAGAGTAGAGCTGGAACCATTTCAGATACCCCTTTCATTGAGACGATAACATCTGTTGAGCTACCACGGAAGTTCAGCCCACCAGACATGAAGTTATACGATGGATCCACTGACCTAGACGACCATGTCATCCATTATAAATACAAAATGATGTCAACAGGCTTAGCTCCTCATCAATGGGAAGCTGGAATGTGCAGAGGGTTTGGAGAAACTTTGGGTGGTCCAGCTCTTACATGGTTCATCAACCTACCATACAGATCCATCAAATCTTATCAACAATTAGCAGACAAATTTGTTGAACATTTCGCCAGCTCTTGCAAACTTGAAAAAACTACTGATGATCTTAGTGCCATCCTACAACGGAGGGGAGAATCATTGCGAAGCTATGTTGCTCGATTCAACAAAGAAAGAATAACAATTCCAGACCTTCATCAACCAACAGCTGTGGAGGCTTTCAGGAACGGGTTACTTTGTGAAAGTGGACTCTACAAAAAGCTGACCAAGTTCTGGTGCTACACGATGGACCAGGTTATGGCTCGAGCCCAAGTCGAAATCAGGTGGGAAGAAGATAAAAGGAATAAAAGGAAAGACATTTCCTACAACATGCAAAGCGAAAGAACAGCCCATTCTACCAAACGACATAAAGAATTTACAAATATGATGCCTAAGCGTCATTCGGAGAAATGGAACCACCCAAGGAAAGAACATCAGCCCCTTCAAGAAGGTTTTGATCGAAGACCTCCACCATACAGAGCTCGGGAAACAATTCCGATGGAAAAACCCAGACTCCCAGACTACAATTGTGGGTGAGTGTGCTGTTGAGATGTGAGGTCTGAAGGGTTTATTTGTGGTTCGTGCGAGAGGGTGAAGGGTGAAGAGAGAGGGAAGCCTGTGTGTTTTGGTCGTGACTTTGGGGTTTATTATCTTTTGTCTTTTTTTGTGTGTTATGCGTGAATGAGAGAGATGAAGAGTGTTGGAATTTGGTTTCTTTTATAGACAAAGGCTAGGGCTTCTCATTGTTTGAAAAGGAAGGAATCAATTAGTGTCTTACAAGGAAAGTCTAATATTTGATTGGGGGACATATCTTGGCTAGATTAGGAATATGATATATTTAATTTGTTTTGTTTAGGCATGAGATTTGTTTAGTTAGGAATATAATATACTTGATTGATTTTAATTAGGCATGATTTTATTTGATATTTATTTTAATTTGGTATATGATTTTTAGATTTTATTTAATTCCTCATGTGTTAAATATGCATTTTATTAATTTGGATGTGTTTCAAGTGGGCTTTGGTGGGCTAATTGGGCTTGGGTGTGAGGCTAGCATCAAAACCAGAAGTACTGACACTGTTCGAACGCCGATCCGAACGCTACACAAACGCCCGTAATCTGCTTGACGTTCGAACATGTTTAACGAACGCAACATGAACCAAAGCAGTGAACATGTGAATTGAATCTTTTGACATACTTATTCTGAATTTCCCCTTCCGACGTCTGTTTCCCGCGACTTCCGTGACTTAAAAGGTAGTGTCTCCAAATGAGACTCATCATAGGGACTTATATGCAAAAAATACAGTGCCTACAGACGTCTTTTTGGGCTGCTGTTTGAGTGTGTTTTTCGATGGTTATAGTGCAGCTTTATGAGTGATTTTCGGTGGTGTTATGGTGCAGTTTAAGGACTGTTTCGGTGATGTAAATTGGAGTGTTTTGTGTTACTGTCGAGAGGTTGCAAGTGGGAGAGAGAATGTGTTTACGTGAGAGTCAGCTAGGCTTTTGTGTGTTTAGATGAATGAGCCATAAGAGTTTTGGGGGTTAATGCTTTACAGAATTTTCTGTGATTTTTATGTATGTGCTACCGGGTTCTAAGGTTGGATTTGTGTTTCTTTTATAGGCAAAGGCTAGGGTTTCTCTTGTTTGAATAGGAATGGGATCAAGTAATTATGGGGGGAATATCCTAATTAGTGTCTCACAAGGAAAATATCTAGTTAATTGGGGACATGATTTGGCTTAATAAGGAAGATCATATATTTGATTTGTTTTGATTAGGTATGTGAGTTATTTAAATTGGGATGTGATTTATTTAATTTATGAAGGATATTATTTTAATTTGTGACATGTTTTAAATGTTTTAATTATTTTTGGGTGGGTTTTGGTGGGCTAATTGGGCTTGGGCGTGAGGCTAACAACAAAACCAGAAGTACCGACATCGTTCGAATGCTGATTCGAACATTGCACGAACGCCCGCAATTTGCTTGACGTTCGAATGTGTTCACGAACGCAGCACGAACGAAAGCAGTGAACATGTGAATTGAATCTGATAACATACTTATTCTGAATTTCCCCTTTCGACATTCGTTTCCCGCGACTTTCGCAAACCTAAAGAGTAGTGCCTCCGTACGAGACTCATCATCGGGACTTATATGCAAAATGCAGTGCCTACAGTCGCCCCCACTTTGATGGGACTTTTGCAGTGTGTGACAATGAAAATCCTATCAAAGTTGTGCAATGCATTTTTACTTAACTGGCTCGCCAGCTGCCACCTGACTTACCTGCCGCTTCGAGCTGATTTGATGATGCAGTGGACCTCGATCCTGGGACGTATCCCAATAACTGCAACCGAAAATGGGGGTCTCGACCCTGGGATGCATCCCAATACCGCTGACAATGTGGGTCACGACCTTGGGACGTATTCCCAAAAATGATGATGCAGTGGACCTCGATCCTGGGACGCATCCCAATAACTGCAACTGACAACGGGGGCCTTGACCCTGGGACGCATCCCAATACTGCTGACAATGTGGGTCACGACCCTGGGACGCATCCCCAAAACTGCTGATGATGTGGGTCACGACCCTGGGACGCATCCCCAAAATTGTTGATGATATGGGTCACGGCCCCCAAACTGGTGTTGATGTGGGCCTCGCCCCCAAACTGATACTGATTCCTTCCTGAAATTGATGACATTGTACTGTTGCTGCTTCTGGTTGGCTTGTTTTTGCCGCTTTCTCTTTTTCTTCTTTGAAACATGTTATTACAAAACAGAACAAACACAAAAAGAATGAAAATATGTTACGTGTATGCATGCATGCATGAATGAGTTTCCTATCCCGTTGGGTTAGGTCTTCTGTCAATTCCCTAGGTGACTGCTCGGTCTGCTTTCCCTCAGGAAAAATAATGCTTCAATCTATCCACGTTGATCGGCTCAGTGAACTCGTTCCCTTCCAAATCTGACAGTCTCACTGCCCCATTTCCCATTACTTTCTACACTATGTAGGGTCCTTCCCAGTTAGGTCTGAACTTTCCTCTTGGGTCTATCGTCGACGGCCTCGACTGCTTAAGTACCAAATCACCCTTTCTGATCTTAGTAGGACGCACCTTCTTGTTGAATGCTCGGGCTAGTCTCTTCTGATATATCTGCATGTGATGCAAAGACTTCATTCTCTTCTCATCCAACAGTGCTAACTGTTCAAATCTCTGTGCGGCCCATTCTTGTTCAGGCAACTCTGTTTATGTTAATACCCTCAAGGATTGTATCTCAACTTCCACTGACAGTACTGCTTCCATTATATAGACCAAAGAGTAAGGCGTGGCTCCTGTTGATGTTCTTACTGATGTTCTGTACCCCCACAGGGCGTACGATAGCTTATCAGCCCAATCTCTATAGTTTTTTTATCATGTTGGCTATTATCTTTTTTACTGTCTTATTGGCTGCCTCAACTGCCCCATTTGCCTGCTGTCTGTAAGGTGATGACTTGTGATGTCCAATCCCGTATCTCTGTAGCATTGCCTTCGTTTCCCCTTGAAACTGAACTCTGTTATCTGTCACTACATGATGCGACATCCCATATCGACATATGAACCTCGCCATCTGATTTGCTGTGACGTTACGAAATGACTCGGCTTCCACCCATTTTGAGAAGTAGTACACTACCACTACTATGAAATGATGTCCATTTGATGCACTCTGTCGAATCTCCCCGATCATATCAATTCCCCATGCTGAGAAAAGGCCATGGCTCTGATAGCCTATGCAACTCTGTGTGCGGCAAATGATTCAAATTATTGTGTGCTTGACAATCATGACAATGTTTTACCAGCTTTGCACAGTCTGTCTCCATGGTCAACCAATAGAAACCCTTTCTTACAATCTTGCGAGAAAAATTCAACCCATTCATATGTGGTCCACATACCTCGGTATGTATTTCTTCCATTGCCTTCTGAGCCTCTTATTTTCTCAAACACTTCAGCTGAACGCCATTTACCTGTCTCTTGTACAATTCTCCTTTCAAAATCACATACTGAGAAGCCAACTTCTGAATGGCTATTCTGTCTTTTCTGCTTGCTCCTTCTGGGAATTCTCTGTGTTCCAGATACCTCTGAATGTCATGATACCAAGGTTTACCATCGTCGATCTCCATTTCCAGAACTCTTTCTATCTCATAAACATGTCTGTTTTCTGTTGTCAGTACCAATGGTCTCATCACTAACTTCTATGGATTTTCCCAAGTCGCTGCAAGTGTAGCTAATGCGTCTGTCATCTGATTCTCTTCCCTCGGAAAGTGCTGAAACTTACAATCGGGGATAGATTGTGCCAACTTTCTGAGGTAAAAAAGGTAAGGTTTGAACCGTTCTTCCTTCAATTCCCATTCTCCATGCATCTGTCGGACTACCAACATCGAATCTCCGTAGACCTCCACGCTCTTAGCCTTCAAAGCTATCAATGCAGTCAATCCCAAAGCACATGCTTCATACTCGGCCATGTTGTTAGTTACTCTGAATGTCAACCTCTTGGCCATAGGCAAGGTTTCTCCCTCATGGGTCACTATCACAATCCCAATTCCGGCTCCTTTGCAATTCACCGCTCCGTCGAAATACATTTTCCATCCTTGAACTGATACTGCTTGGATCTCTTCATCTGGGAATTCAAACTTGTACTGATCCCCTTCAATAGGTTGCAATGTCAGGAACTCTGTGTAAGTGTTCCTAGAACATGCCAATGACCTAATAAGCAAGAAAAGGTGTTCATAAATTCATTATAAGTTGCGAAATTACTTACATTGAATGGATTTGAGCTTTTAAAATTTTTGAGAAGAAGATCTCCAAGATGCTTCCTTTGTTGATTCCAAGCTTTGAGTTGTGAATGAAGATCTCCAAGATCCAACCTTTGTGTTGATTCCAAGCTTTGAGTTGTTTCCCTATCACCTTTGTTGATTCCTTGAAGTGCTAGCTAACTTGATTTTGCCACAAAATCAAAGAGAGGAGGTGGAGAAGCTCACGCCCATGGCCATGTGTGCTAGGGTTTGTGTTTGTGAGATGTGTTACCAAAATGAGAGAGAGATGCCTTTTGGTAAAAACCAATTTACCCTTTTCACCTAACAAGGTGGTTGGGTAAATGGTTTCACCAAAACCATTCCAAGGTGGTTGGAAAGTAAATGGTTTGGCATAAATGCCAACTACCCTCCCAACTACCACATGTGAAGTGGGCCCCACATTTGAATTCAAAATTCAAATGTCTCTACGAACATTTACCGCGGCTCGGATCCGTTTAATCCGATTAAACGAACTTTCGTCGCTAAATAATTAAATCTAATTTAATTAAATAACGATGCCTCGTAAATATATTACGAACGTCGTTTACGAATTAATTCTAAATTAATTCGTTCGTTCGTATTAAAGTCCGACTTTAATTTCGTAATGAAATCCAATTCATATTAATATATCCGATATATTAATTTTAGCCCATACGAATAAATTAAATAGAAAAATCAAATTTAACTATTAAATTTATTTTACCGATTAATTCCAAATTAATCGCGTTCTCTCTCTTCCGAACACATTTAATCCCAGATTAAATAAAGCTTCAATTAATCCCATATTAATTTTCTCTCTCTTAATTAATCCCAGATTAATTCTAATTGAGTCAACTGTCATCGGTGAATCTTTGGGAAGCGACCTAAGAGACCTCTGGATATGTTGGCAGTAAATCAGGTTATCGGACTATCCGATAAAGTGAGTACCTCGTACCACGTGGTTACCGATTTACAAGACATGGTTGGCTTCTAGCAAAGCACCGTGCCTACCCAATTCTCCAGAAATATTCTTACTGGAATATATATAATCTTTGTCAGGCGTAGAATACGTAGTATTGCGTATAGCGATCCAGTATCGGATGTCACGTGCAAGGCCTGGGGCTGGAATAGTGTATGCCCCGTACGAAGCACATATCAGATACCAAGCAAATAGTCTCTTTGAATCGGATAACCATGACCTTGTCATATTATCCCGATGGTTGCAACACAATAGAGAACTAGTTCTGAATCCCTGCGTGATTATCATCTCCATATGTCTGAAGTGATACTTCCGTCTTGACATCACATCCAATACACTACGATTCTCAATAAACCCAATAGAGGTGTACACAGAACCTGTTAAAGCCCTGGACTACCAAAACGAAATTCTACCGATTGTCGCAAGTACTAGCGATGCAAGTCTCGGGTTAAGACCAAATACACCTACCCTGAAACGGACTCCCATAGACACATATACATACTACCAATGGGATTCCGCGGGGTCTATCCAGAGCGAAGCTATTTTCCGTACCATCGGTAAAACACAACCTCCTATCGCACTTGCATAAGTATCCAATACTTAAACATATGAGAACTATGCCGTTATGCCCTCATAACGCGCATAAGTGCAATACTAGTCTATTCCGCATTATCGATGTCCAGTCTCGATAATACTACGACTAGGGATATTTAATGATTAAACCTTTATGGATTGATATTGTCTCATATCATCTCAATCCGGAACTAATCATAAGGACTTTTACCATTTATATATCAAAGTAAATAAATTACAAAACGGTAAAAGGCAATTTCATTACTAAATAGTTAATTTTGTACAAAAATACAATGTCTTTTACAAACAGTGACGCTATGGGTCATAATTGTCTAACACTCTGCTACGGCTCGCCCTTTGATTACTTTAGAGGTGAGATACTCAATTTCAAACTCTGTCAGCAACACTAACCATCTGCCCAACTTCCCCACTAGCAAAGGCACTGAATGTAGATACTTCAAGGGATTTTCTTTGGCTACCACCTGGATCTTGTAAGACTGGAAGTAATGCCGCAGTTTTCTGGACGCCCATACCACTGCCAAACAGATCTTCTCTACTTCTTGATAGCGGGCTTCGTACGGAAGCATCTTCTTACTGAGATAGTAGACTGCATGTTCTACCTCTGTCTCATCTACATGTACCATCATTGCCCCCAGTGCTTCTGATTCTATGGACAAATACAATATCAAGGGACTGCCCGGTCTCGGAGGTTTCAATACAGGAGGTTTTACCAAGTATTCTCTGATCTTATCGAAGGCTGCTTGACATTGCTCATTCCATTTCACTGGCTGGTCTTTTCTCAGCAGTTTGAAGATAGGCTCACATACTGATGTTAACTTGGCGATGAACCGACTGATATATTGAATTTTCCCGAGGAATGCTCTTACTTCCTTCTCTATCTTCGGTGCTGGCATCTCAGTAATTGATTTGATCTTCTCAGAGTCTACCTCAATTCCTCTCATTCCAACTGTATGTCCCAGCAATTTTCCTGATGTTACCCCAAACACACATTTCTTGGGATTCAACCGCAAGTTGTATTTGTCAACTCTCTGAAGGAACTTCTCTAATGCTTCTATATGCCCAATTTGTGTCTCTGATTTTACCATCATATCATCCACATACACTTCAATCTCTTTGTGCATCAAATCGTGGAATAGCGTAGTGGCCATCCGTTGATAAGTAACTCCTGCATTCTTGAGCCCAAATTGCATTACCTTGTAACAATATGTGCCCCACTCGGTGACAAAGGCAGTCTTGTGCTTGTCTTCTTCAGCCATGAGAACCTGATTGTATCCTGAAAACCCATCTGCAAATGAATATATGGCAGATAAAGTCGCACTGTCAACTACCACATCTATATGAGGTAGAGGAAAATCATCTTTCGGGCAAGCCTTGTTAAGATCTCTGTAATCCACACATATTCTGACCTTCCCGTCTTTCTTTGGCACCGACACAATATTTGCCAACCACTCAGGATACTTCACCACTTCCAAGAATCCCACATCTATCTGTTTCTTGACTTCTTCTCTGACTTTCTCGGCCCACTCGGGTCTCATCCGTCGAAGTTTCTGTTTCACTGGCTTCATATTTGGATAAGTTGGAATTGTATGCTGGGCGATGCTTCTGCCTACTCCAGGCATGTCATCATAGGACCAAGCAAACATTTTGGCATATTTGGCCAATATTCCTTCTAATTTCTCCCGCTCCTCAGAGGTAACCTCACTTGCAATTAGAATTTCCTTGGGGCTCTCTGGCGTACCAAGGTTGAATGCATTTGTTCTGGTGGAACTGATATCAAATATACTCAAGTCATGCAAATTGAAAGGGAAATACTCAGACGAGTAAGCAAAATGATTGTCTTTATTGCTAGCAGATGCAGGAATACATTCAAATAAATCAGAGAGATAAACATCTTCATCCTCCACAGATGCTTCATCTCCCACAGCTGGTTCTTCCTCATTTTCCTCGAGGGTCAGGCCCTCCAACTTCATCAGCTCTTCTTCCCATTTCTCCTCTTCCTTCTTCACAATTTCTGATGTCAGTGACTTCTCACTTATCACCTCCTGAAAGATCTATAAACCCGGGTACCACAATCCCATTGACTTCTACCGGTTCAGGTTCTCCCTGATATCCCGTTGCCTTCATAAAGCATTACATCAGCTTCAACCCTTTCTTATTGGCTTTCGGCTTATCCTAATCAGACATGTATCCCAACCTTCTCCGGGTAGTCTGCCCCTTAAAGTTTGGCAATGTCGAACCTTTACCCGGCTCGAACTTCATCTTCTCCATGATCCTAGCCACCTTAGGATCCACCCACTCCTCAAAAGTTGCTGATACTCGGAACCTCGCGAAAGGCTGTATCTCTAAAGCAGCCACATCATTATCTACTTCAGCTCGGATGGTGACAATCTCTCCCCCGTAGGGAAACTTAATAACCTGATGCAGAGTGGAGGGCACGCCCCCAAGCTTGTGGAACCACGGCCTTCCCAATAACATAGAAAAAGTAGCCGGGATGTCCAGTACTGTGAACTCAACATCATCCTCAATAGGGCCAACCTTGACTACTGCGGCAAAGGTACCCTCAACTCCTTGTTTTCTATCATCATAAGCTTTGATGGTCATATTGGAGGGATCCAGATCCGTTGCCTTCATACCCAGCTTCGCCAAAATCTTCAATGGACACACATTGATGGATGAGCCATCATCTACCATCACACAAGATGTCTTCTTGCCCCTCATTTCAGCTCTGATGAATAAAGGCTTGTTTTGATTTCTTCCCTTGGCCGGGAGTTCCTCCTCATAAAAGGTTATTATGCAAAACTTCCTTTTGCACTGATCTGACAAACATCGCGGGGTTGGCATCCTCCGTTACCACTATCTTGCTCAAGGCCTCAACCATTGCCCGCCTGTGCTCCTGAGACGAACACAACAATTCCCAGATGCTAACATGTGCCCGTGTCTTCCTCAACTGACGTAGCACTGCATCCCCCTCAGCATTCTCCACATTTTCAGACACTTCTCTGCCTTCCGTCAACACTTTTTTACCCTTCTCAGACGTATCACTGTAGAAACGCCCGATGCGTGTCATTCCTCTTACCACCTTTTCATCACTATTGGAGAAATCTTCCCAGAAATTCTTCCCATGTTCTGTTTCATCCTCGTTGCTGCAATCCCAAATTCCCAGGCAGAAGGCTTGGTGGTCAAAGGATTTGAGGACAAGGCTTTCGGGTAGGCCAGAGTTTATCATATAGGTTGGTGGTGGGACAGAGTGGTAATTCGGTAGGGGGTTTTTGTGTGTCTTAGGTTGTTCTGTTTCTGGGTCGGGTATCTTTTTGGAGTCTATAAGGTCCTGGATTTCATGGCGAAGGCGGGCACAATTGTCAGTGTCATGGCCCTTCTGTTGATGGAAATGACAATAGTGGTGCAGGTTGATGATGTGGTGGTGGAGGGTGTGGAAGTGGTTTGGTTTCTAAGGGTTTCAGAAGTCCATGTCTCTTTAATTTCTCCAATACCTTAGACAAGGGTCTACCCAGGTGGAGAGAAACGCCGGTTCGGATAGCAGTAATCTCAGCAGAAACAGGTTTGGCACCTGATGTTCCTCCAATGGGCCCCTGTTCAGGCTATAGAACTTTCTGTTCTCAGCTTCTTCTTCTTCAATATCCATGACAGTCTCCCTCAACTGTCGAAAATCAGTAATCATGGAGGTCATCCTCCTCAACTTGCCATAGATTGAGGGCTTAGTACCCTTGATAATCATTTTTATTTGGTCCTTCTCTGAGGGCCGAGTCTGCATTTTCAAAAGCTGGCTCCTCCAACGGTCTACATATTCCTTGAAGCTTTCTTCTGGCTTCTGCTTGGTGTTTTCTAAGTCCCGGAGTGACAAGTCGATCTCCAGATCTGTAACATACTATTTCAAAAAGGCCTCTGCCAATTCCCTCCAATCCTCCTTGATATTCCTCTCCAGGTTGTGATACCATACCACGGGTGCCCCCTCGAGTGACATCCCAAACATTTTCTGAACCTGACGCTTGGATAAACCCACTGAACTCATAACTGAAACATACTGATGGAGATGGACCCTCGGATCCCCATTCCCGTTGAACCTGGCCATATCTGGCATCTTGAATTGAGCTGGCAACTGTTCATCAAAGGTCATTGCCTCATAATCTAGCAGGTCTTCATGTTTGCCCCTCATCTTACGGGTAACTGACTCTACCTGATCTCGGAGTTTCTACAGTTCAGCTTGAGACCCTGCCACTTTCCCGGCAGCATATTCAGCCATATCATCATCAAAACCCGAAATATCATCATTCAATCTAGTCGGAGGGTCTTCACACCTCTCATTCTCAGAGTTTCCCCAGCACGGGGCACAACATATTGGCCATAGCAGCAGTCAAGGCTTGCAACTATTCAGTAACCTTGGTGAGATTGGTTTCCAACTGATCCATACGGGATGTTTCATTCTCTGATTCGCTCATGTTTGCTATCGGCCTTATAACAAGTCTTCTATTTTCCCTAACCCAACAGATATCTATGATGGCTCTTAAGGGTGTATGCATGAGATGCATGAGATACGTGCGATGCATGGAACATATAAATCGGCCCATTGTCATTTTAAAGCTTTAATCGTATTATTGCAAGGTGCAAACTTGTCTCAATTGAAAAGGCCCAACAGGTTTACACCTTTGCGAAAATATGGTTAAACAACTTCAAATGATAAGGGGCCCAACCATAGGATGGCCCATCAGCATTTTAGAAACTTTTGGCCCAATTGTCATAGGATACGAACTCGTCCCAGTTTAAATGGCCCAACAAGTTCGCATTTCTGACAAGAAGTCCAACTGCATCCAAATGAGGATGGTTCCCAAATACAAGCATAAAGAGATAATTCAAGCATAAAGCAATAATTTCTATAGAGCGGCCCATCGACATTTCAGAAGCTTTGGCCCAATTGTCATAGGATACGAACTCGTCCCAGTTTAAATGGCCCAACAAGTTCGCATTTCTGACAAGAAGCCCAACTGCATCCAAATGAGGATGGTCCACAGGCACAAGGAAATAGTAACTATATGTCATACAACTCCGGTCTATGTGTGGGTTTGCGGGAGTGTGAACAAAGACTCTCGCTGGCGAACGATTGCCCACAACTAGGTCTCCCCACTCAAGGGTTCGAGCAACCAAGTGAGCGCACCCTTTTTATACCTTACGGTACATGCCAAAGAGTTATGGTGCGTGACTGACTGTCAAATGGATTTCCCGTTGTAGATTCCCCAGAGGGAGGGCGGAACGAACTCTCTTAAAAACCCAAGCCTCTTAGGCTCTTATCGCTTGGTGACAGGAATAAACAACGAGTCCTCCAAATCAGTCCATCACGGTAGGCTACAAGTACATGATTATCTAAGTGCCTTCGCAGCTTTTCCTTATAGAAAGGTAGTGAATGAGGGAAGACACCAAACCATTACCTAGCCTTAAAAGTGTCTTTGATTAAACCCCCTTTCAACCCACGGTAAACACGGTTAATTAAAGCACAAATCACAATCATTACCGGTTTAGTTCATTACAAGTGGCACAAATCACAAATCACAAAGCACAAATCACAATTAAAGCATAAATCGGTTATATTATTATATAAATCCATTCATTACAAGTGGCATAAGTAAGGGACCATTCTGAACCCAACGGTTTGAGGTCTTCCCTTGCGAGGGGTGAGTGCGGCCTTAAATCATTTTCCCAGTTCACATTGGGTGGCGACTCCATGTTATTTCTCCGGTTTAGTTCCCCCGTGGACTACTCCGTACTCCCGACTAGGCCGCGAGCCTAGAACAGCGTCGCTGATTTTTGTGTCCTACAGTCTGGCGACTCTATTGGGGATAGAGAATCGGCCCCGAAATAATGTCTTGTAATGTTTGTGATTTGTGCTTTAGTTAATCGTGTCTACCGTGGGTTGAAAATGGTTTAATCAAATGCACTATTAGGGCTAGGTAATGGTGTGGTGTCTTCCTTCATTCACTACATTTCTATAATGAAAAGTTGTGAAGGCACCTAGATAATCATTTACTCGAAGCTTACTGTGATGGACTAATTTGGAGAACTTGTTGTTTATTCCTGTCACCAATGCGATAAGAGCCTAAGAGGCTTGGGTATTTAAGAGAGTTCACTTCATCCTCCCTATGGGGAATCGTCAATAAGAAATCCATTTGACAGTCATTCACGTATCATCACTCGTTGGCACGTACCTTAGGGTATAAAAAAGGTGCGCTCACTTGGTCGCTCGAACCCTTGAGTGGGGAGTCCTAGTTGTGGGCAATCCTTCGTCGACGAGAGCCTTTGTCTATCCCTATAAACCTGCATATGAACTGTAGTTTTAGGACCAATAGAAACTATTATGTTATGCTTGCGTTTAGGACCATCGTCATTTGGATTCAGTTGGACTTTTTATCATGAGGTATGGGCTTGTTGGGCCATTTAAACTGGGACGAGTCCGTGCTTTATGGCAATCGGGCCAAAAGCTTCTAAAATATCGATGGGCCATTTTGCGTTTAGGCCTCTTATCATTTGAAGTCGTTTAGCCATGTTATCGCAAAAGTGTAAACATGTTGGGCCTTTTTCAACTGGGACAAGTTTGCACCGCGCAATAGTATGATTGAATGCTTCGAAATGATAATGGGCTGACTCATACATTCCATGCATCGCACGCATACATGCTGACTCGTAGTTTTAAACGACATCATAGATATTCGTTGGGTTAGGAAAGAGGGAAGACTCATCAAAAGGCCGTTAGCGAACATGAGCGAATCATTTAACGAGGGATCTTGTATGGATCAGCTGGAGACTAGTCTCACTAAGGTTACCAAGCGGTTGCAAGCTTTGACTACCGCTATGGCTAATATGGTTGTGCCCCGTGCTGGGGGAGGCTCTGAGAATATGAGGCGTGAGGACCCTCTAAACAGATTGAGTGATGATATCCCTGCCTTTGATGATGACATGGATGAGTATGAAGCATGCGCCTTTGGACTGAATGCGTTGATAACCTTGAAAGCTAATAACGTGGAAGTTTACAGAGACTCGATGTTGGTAGTCCGACAGATGCAATGAGAATTGGAATTGAAGGAAGAACGGTTGAAACCCTACCTATTTCACCTCAGGAATCTGGCACAGGCCCTCCCCGATTGTAAGTTCCAGCACTTGCCGCGAGGAGAATCAAATGGCAGACGCGTTAGCCACACTAGCCGCAACTTGGGAAAATCCAGATAAATTGGTGATGATACCTCTAGTGTTGACAACGGAAAGCAGACATGTCTATGAGATAGAAAGAATCTTGGAAGTAGAAGTCGATGATGGGAAACTTTGGTACTATGAAATTCAGCGGTATTTAGAATGTGGAGAACTCCCAGAAGAAGCAAGCAGAAAAGACAGGATAGCCATTCAGAAATTGGCTTCCCAGTATGTGAGTTTGAAGGGAGAACTGTACAAGAGGCAAGCGAATGGAATTCGGTTGAAATTCTTAAGAAAAGAAGAGGCTCAGAAGGCAATGGAAGAAGTACACGCCAGAGTATGTGGACCGCACATGAATGGATTGAACTTGTCCCGCAAGATAGTGAGACAAAGCTTTTACTAGTCGACCATGGAAGCTGATTGTGCGAAGCTGGTAAAGCATTGTCATGATTGTCAAGCGCACGGTAATTTGAATCATTTGCCGCACACAAAGTTGCATAGGCTGTCAGAGCCGTGGCCTTTCTTAGCATGGGGAATTGACATGATCAGAGAAATTCGACCACACGCATCGAATGTACATCGTTTTATAGTAGTGGCAGTAGACTACTTTTCAAAATGGGTGGAAACCGAGTCATTTCGCAATGTTACAGCAAAGCAGATGGCGAAGTTTATAGCCCGGATCTCATATGCCGATATGGAATGCCGCATCATTTAGTAACGGATAACGGAGTCCAGTTTCAAGGAGAAATAAAGGGAATGCTACAGAAGTACGGGATAGGACATCACAAGTCGTCACCTTATAGACTGCAGGCAAATGGGGTAGTCGAGGCAGCCAACAAGTCGATAAAGAGGATACTAGCCAGGATGATAGAGAATTACAAAGATTGGGCTGACAAGTTTCCGTACGCCCTGTGGGGATACAGAACTTCTGTGAGAACAGGGACGGGAGCCACGCCTTACTCGTTGGTCTACAGAATGGAAGCGGTACTACCAGTGGAAGTCGAGATACAGTCTATGTGGGTATTAGCAGAAGCAGAATTACTTGAGCGTGAATGGGCCTCGCAGAGGTTTCAACAATTGGCATTGCTCGATGAGAAGAGAATAAAGTCTTTATGTCATATGCAGTTATACCAGAAGAGGTTGGCTCGAGCATTCAACAAGAAGGTGCGTCCTACAAAAATCAAAAAGGGTGATCTGGTGCTTAAGAAGTCGAAGCTATCGACGACAGACCCGAGAGGAAAGTTCAGACCCAATTGGGAAGGACCCTACGTAGTCAAGAAGGTAATAGGAAACGGGGCAGTGAGACTGTCAGACTTAGAAGAGAATGAGTTCACCGAGCCAATCAACGTGGACAGACTGAAGCAATATTTCGCCTAAGGAATAAGAGACAAAGCAGTTACATGGAGAACTGGCAGAAGACCTAACCCACAGGATAGGAAATTCATGCATGCATGCATGCATACACGTAACGTACTTGCAATTTTTGTGTTTGTTCTGTGTTTGCAGGTTTCAGACAAAATAGAACTGCACAATCACCAGAATAGAACCGGCAGGAGGAAACTATAAGTAGACCCAGGGGGCGATCAGAGACATGCGTAGGCACTTGGCGCCAAGGATCACAATGAGGGTATAACCCATCAGGAACAGGGAGTACCTCCACACATTCATATATACACATCGCATGCACACGTTTTTATTCTGCTGTTTTGTTTGTGTTCACAGGTCTCGAAAAAAAGAAGGAAAAGCGGCAAAATACAAGCAAGCTGAGAGCAACAAAACAGTATCAACAGTTTTCAAAAATGGATCCCTAGGGTTGAGGCCCACACATAATCATCATTTTTGGGAATGAACCCTCAGGGTTGGGGCCCGCGCTACCAGCAGTTTTTGAGAATGAATCCCAAGGGGCAAAGCCTACATTATTAGCGGTTGAAGAATTCCAGTGAAGTGAAAAAAAAAAAGGAGAGAAAGAAGGGTCATTGATGGTTAGACATGTGTCCAGTGATGACATTGTTTGCTGTAGGGTGAAACCTTAGAAACGATAAGTGCGAGACGTGCTCTCATCCGGTATTCTGAGTAGTTGATCTCGGCTAGACTCGCGAGCACTTGATTACGGGATCTTAGTGGTAGAAGCCTGAGTAGTTGGCGAGATGACTAATTAAGGAGATGGCGGATTAGTGAATGACCGTTTGCCAAGATGTCTATTCTGGTTTACTTATGTTACAATATGTGATATGGTTGGAAACAAAGAAAAAGACTCTGAAAAGAAAAAGAATAGACCACCTATAACCGATAAGCGTGAAGCTACCCGTGGGCGAGTATTAGGACCACCATGAGGAGAAATGCTACCTTAAAGGGTAGGTGAGTCGAAAAAAAAAAAGAAAAAAAAGAGAAAAAAAATTCAAAATAAAAATAAAGAAAAGAAAGAGACAAAAGAAATGAAGAAGAAAACCATATCACATTGAGTACGATGAAGTAATCACAGGGTATGATCAAGACATCTCGGTTGGTTAGACCCACTAATCTAATTCTCCGAGACAAAATCATCGAGTTGGTTTACTTAAGGATCAAGTTGCGAAAGAACCTCGGCACACACACACTAGGAGTCTAGTTCAGATCACTCATTCAGACGATCGGATTTGAGTGTATTAAGTACTTTGAAGGTTCTCTGGTTTCGACGCGAAGCATTCTTTGAGGACGAAAATATTTTTAGCTATCAGGATTATCTCGTGAGAAGTAGTACTTATGAGAGCAGCAAAGAACAGAAAAATGAACCGAGACTGGGGGCGACTAGTCTACCCTTTCTCATACAGCACGGTTCGGGAATGAACCATAACATCAGTGTCAGTATCAGTTTTGGGGATGAGTTTCAGGGTCAAGGCCCACATCAGCATCAGTATCAGTTTTGGGATGCGTCTCAGGGTCGAGGCCCACATTGTCAGCGGTATTGGGATGCGTCCCAAGGTCGAGTCCCCCGTTGTCAGCAGTTCCGGGATGCGTCTCAGGGTCGAGGCCCACAACGTCATCAGTTGTAGTTTCGGGATGCGTCCCAGGGTCGAGGCCCCCTACATCATCGGTTTTGGGATGCGTCCCAGAGTCGAGGCCCACATTGTTAGCGGTCTTGGGATGCGTCCCAGGGTCGAGGCCTATTGCATCATCAATTTTGGGATGCGTCCCAGGGTCGAGGCCCACATTGTCAGCGGTATTGGGATACGTCCCAAGGTCGAGGCCCCCGTTGTCAGTTGCAGTTATTGGGATGCATCCCAGGGTCGAGGCCCATTGCATCATCAACTCAGTTCGAAACAGCAGGCAAGTCAGGTGGCAGCTGGCGAGTCAGGTAAGTAAAAATGGATTGCATAACTTTGATAGGATTGTCATTGTCACACACTGCACAAGTCACATCAAAGTGGGGGGGGGACTGTAGGCACTGCATTTTTACATATAAGTCTCGATGATGAGTCTCCTACAGAGGCACTCCTCTTTAAGTTTTGGAAGCCGCGGGAAACAGACGTCGGAAGGGAAAAGTCAGATTTTGATATCTTGTTGGACTAAATTCGTTTGCTTAGCTGTGGGTTCGCTCGTTGAACCTATGTTTTAAAATTCATCCTCAGCCCAAACCCCCGCAAGCCACACATCAAGGCCACACACCACCAAGCCACATACCAAGCCCACCAAAAAGAACCAAACCCACGCCCGAATGACCTAATTCACGCCCATCACCTTTCCAAAATAACCAATTCACACATTAAACACATGCTAAAATCAAAACAAATCACATTCCCAAATTAAAGAAATCAAATCAAATCAAATTAAATCATATTCCTAATTAAAAGAGATCAAATCAAATCAAACCAAATCACATCCCTAATTAAATAGATTTTTCCTTATAGCACACTAATTAGAAGATATCCTCATAATCACAATATTCTTTCCCTTCTCGTACGAGGACAAGCTCCAACCCTTTGCCTATAAAAAAAGCCTAAACCCAACCTTAGATCCCATGGCTCATTCTCACGAAAACACAAAGAAAATAACCTAGAGCATTCACGCCTGAAGCTTCCAAGCTGCTCCCCTCATGACCAAACAACAAACAGATCAACAAACCTTTCGCGCCTCTCAGCAGCCCACTAACGTCCCAACCCCCCTCACACCACTCACACTGCCCTCTCTTCGACACATCACCCAGCCAAAGACCTACGCCTTCCCCTTAACAGCCTTCTCTCTCACAACGTAAGCCATCAAATAACAAACCCTTAAACGCATACCAAATAGTCAACACTCCCACATCGACCATAGGCCACACCTGCCAACCAAGCAAACTTAATCCCTCACAATCGACAAACAAACTTCCCTCCACTCATCTTCTCTCCACGTCACGCACAAACGTAACAAACTGCAGCCCCAAAACCGATTACACCACCACCAAAACAGTAGCTTAAGACCAGCGCAATAACCATCGAAAACAGCCCTCCTTTGAACAAAAACCAGCCCTAAACTTCACCTAGAATTCACGCCAAAACAGCCCATGCACTGCACTTAAACCACCAAAAATTTGCCCCTGAAAAATAGTCCAGTTTCACCGCAAAAATCACCTAAAACTGCACTATATTACCGCAAAATAGTGACCAGAAAATACAGCAAAAACAGCAGTGAAACCGAGTAAAACAGCAGCCTAAAAATAGTGAAACAGCGAAGGAAAACAATGAACCAGTAAATCGGAAAAGTTACGGAGCATTAACCCTTCCGAAAACCGCGTAGCGCACTTCCAAGAGACGACTTAATAGGTTAGACCTGAGGGCACCCTTTTTATTTATCCCTCTTTATTATTTATTTTCTTATTTTACTTCACATGAGTATTGTTGATTGGTGTATGATATGACCTTTGGATGAATGGAATATGTGTTCTCCCTTGCGGTATATCGGATGGAAACCCAGACGTAAATTCCGTAGCTGAATCCGAATGGACGGTAGTGTGGTTTGTATTTGGGAAACAACTCCACGTACCATTTGAGAGACATACATATTTCGTTTCATCCAATCTTATGTTTATGCATGATTTAGTCGTTTAGTATGTTATTTATTTTTCTAAGCATGATGTAGTTGTTTATTATGTTATTTATTTTTTTATGCATGATTAGTTGATTATTTCTAAGCATGATTTAGTTATTTCTTTCGCATTAGGAACTTGATTATGTCTCTTCTACGTTTATGTTTAGATTATTATTTATTTACATTGCCATGTTTAGCGATTTTATGTATGCATCAGATTGTGTGCTTGCCGTTATTCCGACTTACTTTTATGCATGCAAACTTAAATATAGGTAGTATGCAAACTTAGATGTAGGTTGTTGTTGCGTAGACTCGGTTATATTATTACATAAATCCGTTCATTACAAGTGGCATAAGTAATGGACCATTCTGAACCCAACGGTTTGAGGTCTTCCCTTACGAGGGGTGAGTACGGCCTTAAATCATTTTCCCAGTTCACATTGGGTGATGACTCCATGTTATTTATCCGGTTTAGTTCCCTTGTGGGCTACTCCGTACTCCCGACTAGGCTGCGAGCCTAGAACAGCGTCGCTGATTTCTGTGTCCTATAATAGGCTTGGTCATTATGTCCGCAAGGTTCTCATTTGTGTGTACTTTCAACAAGTCCACACTGCCTTGTTTCACTACTTCACGAACAAAGTGATATTGTACCCCTATATGTTTTGTTCTTGAATGAAAGGCTGGATTCTTTGCAATATACAAAGCACACTGACTGTCACAAAAGAAAAGAATCTTCTCTTGTTTGTGCCCGAGCTTCTCCAATAACCTTTGAAACCAAATAGCTTCCTTGAAAGCTTGTGTAGCTGCCATATACTCAGCTTCTGTTGTAGACAAAGCCACAACACTCTGTAACTTGGATACCCAGCTCACTGCTCATCCTGTAAGTACAAATACATAACCCGTAGTGGATTTTCTTTTGTCAAAATCTCCTACAAAATTTGAATCCATGTAGCCCATGACAACTAATTCTGATCCTCTATAACATAATACAACATCTGAGGTTCATTTGATATATCTAAGGATCTTCTTAACATAATTTCAATGCTCTCTACCAGAATTCGCCAAGAGGATAACTTGAAATTATCTGGTCTTATACAAATCATAGCGTACATTAATCTTCCCACTGTTGATACATACGGTACTCGAGACATCTTCTTCCTCTCAGCTACATTGCTAGGACACATAAAAGAGGATAACTTGAAATTAACAGGTAGTGGGGAATAAATTGGCTTACAAACTTCCATGTTGAATCGCCGTAAGATTTTCTTCAAGTAATTGTTCTAAGAAAGCCAAATCTTCTTGTTATTTCTGTCTCGGTGTATTTGCATATCTAGAATCTTATTTGCTGGTCTCAGATCCTTCATGTCAAACTCCCTAGCTAACTGTGCATTTAATTCTTGGACTTGATCTTTGTTAGGGCTTGCTACTAACATGTCGTCCACATACAACAGTAAAATAATAAAGTCATTATTTCTAAACCTCTTGTAATATGTACAATGGTCTGAACCGAGTCTGTTGTACCCAAGGCAAATAATGAAGGAATCAAATTTCTTATAGCAATGTCTCGGCGCCTGTTTGAGACCAAATAGATATTTATTCAACCTGCAAACCAAGTTCTCCTTGCCTATTTCAGCAAAACCTTCCGGTTAGAGCATATAAATTTCTTCTTCAAATTCTCCATGAAGAAATGCAGCTTTCACATCCAACTGTTCCAGATGTAGGTCGAAAGTAACACACATAGCCAGGACCACTCTAACTGTTGTAAGTCGAACCACCGAATAAAATATCTCGTTGAAATCAATCCCTTCTTTCTGAGCATATCTTTTCACCACTAACTGTTCCAGAAATGCAGTCTTTATACTTTCTTTTGAAGTGCTATCATTTCCTTCTTTCTACAGTTGATCTTCTGCAAATATCACATCCTTGTTGATAATGATCTTGTGGGTATTGGGATCTCACAAGCGATATCCCTTTACTCCATCAACATAACCCAAAAAAATATATTTTCTAGATTTTGGATCTAGCTTTGTTCTTTCTTGAGTGGTATACATTACGTATACAAGACAACCAAAAATATGAAGAGATGAGTAATCAGCTGGTTTTCCGCTCCACATCTCCATCAGTGTCTTCAAATCATTGGTAGTTGATGTAGATCTATTTACAACATAACATGTTGTATGAAATGCTTCTGCCCAAAAGTATTTTGGTAGACTAGTTGTTCTGAGCATATATGTTACTCTTTCCAACAACATTCTATTCATCCTTTCCGCCATACCATTTTGTTGAGGAGTGTATGGTGTAGTAGTTTGCCTTTAGATGCCTCTTGCTGAAAAAATACATCAAAATCCTTACTGTAATATTCTCCTCCATTATCTGCCCTTAAACACTTGATTCTCCTTCCAGTTTCAACTTCAATTTATGCTTTGAAATTTTTAAAAACTGGCATCACATCTGACTTATTTTTGATCGGGTACACCCCACATCTTCTAGAAAAATCATCAATAAATGATACAAAATATTTTACTTTCCCAGAGATTGAACTGGTGCTTCCCAAACATCATAGTGAATCAACTTGCTGAATTTTAATATGTTTTGCTTACTTGTAACACAATGCTCATAAAACGGTAGACTAACTGCTTTCAAGCCTGGGAGTAGCTTTTGATTGACGAGAATCTCCATTCCATGTTCTGACATAAGGCATAGTTTCTGATGCCACAACATATAAGCTTTCTCTCCAGAATCCAATGATGCCACTGATGTTGTTGCTTCCTGAATCGAGTCTCCCAAGAGCATATACAAGTTTGCTGAGATCTTTTCAACTTTCAATATTATAAGTTCTCCTTTCACCATCTTTAATACCATGTTTTCAACAACGGTCTTGTATCCGAGGTCATCTAATTGTTCAACTGACTGAAGATTTTTCTTCATTCCCATAATATGTCGAACATCTTGTACAGTGTGAATAGTACCATCGTACATCTTTATTTTGATGGCTCTAATCCCAATAATTTTCAAGGCATGATCATTGCGTAGAAAAATCGATCCTCCAGAGACATATTCATAATGAAAAAATCATTCTCTCCTAGACGTCATGTGCCATGTTGCTGCAGAATCAACCAACCATGCATCATTTAGTTGTTTTCTACTATCATTGGACACCATTGTTACTTCACTGTAAAGTGCGCCATCTTCTTCAGAAATACTTGCAACACATCTCTGAGATTTTGTTGTAACATGAGATTTTTCTGTATCATTATTCAGATTCCAATAATCTTTCTTGACGTGTCCTTTTTTGCCACAGTTGTAGCATTTAACATTCTTCTTAATTTTTGATTTCGATCTGCCATGGTTTTGACTCTCACTTGAGCCACGTTCTGTTGATCTCTCTCTTGTCATCGCCAATGCTTCTACTTGTTGCGAATTAGATGATTTGTCTTCCTTATTTTTGCGCCTAGACTCTTCTTCCAGAGCAGTAGCTGCAACTTCGTCAAAGATTAGATTATCGGTGACAAAATTACTTGTCAAGTTAATGATGAGTAGATCATACGAATCAGACATACTTTGAAGTAGAATCTTCGCACGTTCATTTGTTGATATACTATAATCCAACACAATAAGTTGGGAAAGTATTGTATTCAAGTTGTTGATGTGATCTGTCATGGATGTGGACTCACTCATTCGAAGAGTGTAAAGTCTCATCTTCAAAAAGATCTTATTGTGTAGTGACTTGACCTCGTACAATTTGGTAAGTGCATCCCAAATCTATTTTCCAGTCATCTTCTCTGCAACGCTGAATAACACAGAATCTGCTAAGGCTATATGCAAGTTGCCTATAGCGTTGTCATCCATATCCTTCCAATTTTCATCAGTCATTCCATCTGGTCTCTCTCCAATTGCCGCCAAGCAATTGTCTTTTCACAAGATTTCTTTTATTTTAAGTTTCCATAGGGAAAAATTATTCTCGTTGAACTTCTCATTTTTGAACTTTTCCTGTCATGTTTCTGATGACGATCAACTTCTCACTTGAATCAATTTTTTACTATTTCACTGTGAATAGTATTGTATAGGTGAATAGTACCGTATACGTGAATAATATTATACCGTATATGTGAATAGTCTCTGTGAACAGTAACCCTGAACTTGAAGCTCTGATATCATTGTTAGGGGATCGTGAGTTGAAGCTGACACACAAGTAAAGTGAAATTGAGAATAATTGTTAGTTCATGAGGCTTTGTCTACCATATAACAATACAATAATAATTATGAGGCTTAGCCTACCATAAATCTTAAAAATAAAATAAAACAATGAGACACATATTTAACGTGGTAAAACTCTCAATGTGAGGGAAACATTCACGGGCAAATGTAGAAGGATTTCACTATAGTGGAAATTTTTTTACAACATCTCTCTAAACATAAGGAGTGAACAATCTCACACTCTCTTAGAATAGGAAAACTACAACTCTCTCATAAACTCTTAAAAAGAAACTATATAGAATACATAGGATTTGGTTGAGAATGAGATGAATGAAATAATGAAATAAAACCTCTATTTATATGCATGAGATTCACTGTGCAAATAGTTATATCTAATTTTTTATTATTTTCTTTTTAAACATATGGGATCCACCCACATAATTAATTAATTTTTTTCATTTCTTTCTTTCGGTGGATGTCAAATCTTATTGATTTTAACAAATTAAACATTGAACTTCCAATCAAACGGTCTATGTAGACAGATTCTATACGTATCTAACTTGAAATGTGATTGGGTTCAAGTCCGGATCTTAAAAAATACAATAAAAATATTAATTAAAAGTTTAAAAAATTGAATTTTCTCAAAACCTTGAAAACATTAATAAACAATACTTGAATTTGAAGATATGTTTTTTCATATCCGACCTATTTGCCAATCATAAATGCAGTGTTAAAAGAAAAAATGAAAATAAAGAAAGAAAAAAAAAAAAAAAAAAACGCTAAATTTGACTCACCGAAAACTTAAATTTGTAAAAGTATCCTCGGATGTATGTTTTGATCATCAAGCATGTGCCAATTTCAGTTTGCGAAATCTTTCCTGTGGTATTGCTAAAGCAACTTCATAAGAAATTATACAACTATTAATACTTATGATTGGGAGAAACATATAGCAATATATAATTGCTTTGCATTGATGCTTGAGTGGTCTATGTTCCCATTAGCTGAACTTGTTTGCTTTATTCTGCGTTAAATTATTATTATTATTTTGACTAATATGAAAAACAAAATGAAAAGAAATATATTTCGAGTACCCATATAGAATTTTAAAAAAAAAAATGCATAAAGCACGTAGGCGCCTTCATGAATGTATGAGTAATAATCCTCCAGATGCAGACACGGATGGTAAAAACAAATCATAAAGTGCCCAAATTGATTTTTTATCCCCTACCTTTCCCAGGATTCAAACTCGGGCGGCCAGCAAAAGAACGCTGATTGAAAATCAATCAATGAAGACAAGTTATTGATATACTCAAAATCACAATTAAAGTCAACCAAATCCATATAATGTTGATCTCTCCTAAATTCACCACTTCACATTATAACCCAATAAGGGGTAGGGGCTAGAGAGTTGAGTTTCCAATGTTCTACGTATAAATCAGAGTATCAGACCTTGTGCTGGTTCAATCTTGGAAGGCTGATGGCCACTCGCTGAAGAGGCTTTTGGAGACTCGGATAGATGAACCTGAGCAAAGTCATCAACCATTTTTCTTTTTTGTTCCTCTTCAGCCATTCCTGCTTTGTCCTTGGCCTTCTGGCCAACCTCTCCAGCAGCCTGGGCGACCTTATTGAAAGCTCCCGTCACCCACGAAGCCCCAGTGAATACATACCGGTTCTTCATTATGGCAGATCCTGCACTACTAACTTTTTGCTCGGCTGCCGCAAATGCGGACTTTGTTTTCTCAGAAACCTGAAATTTCTGATCCACTTCCCGGACTTTGTCACCTACAACAGAAGTGCCAACACCGATCTTCTCGCTGAGTCCAATTTTTTTGTCAAAGGAAGCAACTTTAGCTGAGGCCGTTGAGGTTAAGTGGTGTTTCTCATCAAAAGTCTTTGCTTTGTTGACCGCATCTTTGCCTAAAATATAACCCTTAGCAAGCATGCTGCTTACAACATCCTCTGCCTTTCCCAAAGCTGATCCGGTGCCACCTGAAGTTTTATTTTTTGTTTCCTGCAAAGAATTCGAAAACAATAAAGTTTGTGACGTTCTCGTGTCTTAATTGTTTTAGAAGTTCTGAGCAAGACACTTACTTGGGGAGTGGAAGCAGCAGGAGGAAGCTGATAATCTGGAGCCAGAGATATGGAGACAGACAGATCAACAATAGTTGCACCCTGAAATAAAATGCCATTTCAGATGGAACTTGCAAATGAGTTCCATGAAAATTTAACTGACCTTTTATTTTATCCATCCAATCTTTCAAAAGTTATCCAGTTATCCAAACTAAATGGATTTGGTTATGTTACATCAAGTGTACATGGATAGCCCAACGCACGAGACTTCTCACACTGTATGTTTTGGGAAGGATTCAATATGTATGCAACCTTACCCTTGTTTTATTTTTTGCAAAGATGTTGTTTCCACGACTCAAACTTGTGACTTCCCAGTCACAATGGAATAATCTTACCGTTACGTCAAGGCTCATCCTCGTCAGGTATACATGGACAAAAAATAATTAAGCCTTTAGATCAGTCTTATGTTATCTTTTAGTGTCCCTAATGTGAATATTGTGGCTCAATCTGTGAAAAGGCATAGGACTTGGTAGTAGTCCCCTGTTGAAATTCAGTGATATACAAAGGTTAAGGGCATTGAAAATATAAAATCATGAAAGGCTGTGAAACAATTTGATCATTGATGGTCGCTCTCGAAGGAAAATTTCGACCAAATATCCCCATATATCCAGGCAAGGGCGGCTCAAGGGGTTTAGGGGCCTTAGGCGATTTTTTAGCTTTTGTTAGGACTTTTCAAATTTGAAGATAAAAGTATTTATTAATAGATTAAAAGAAAGGCTAAAAAGTATGGTTTTCAAATTCACATCATTTTACTGATTGTCAAATGTGGCTTTCAACATAGTATTAAACTACAAACAAACAAACAAAGAGCTCATTTTTTTTGAACCACACTCAATGTTTAAAAATACGGATAACGCCTTGAGGCGGTCGGCCGTTGAGGCGGCGAGGCGGGCGCCTCAATCCGAAAATCAGAAAAAATATTAAAATCATAATATCAGCATAATAAAAACATCAACAATCCAAAATACATTCATTCATCCATCATTCATAGTATGTTCAAAAAACAATTGACAACTAATCCCTAAATATACTATCATTTGTGTCTAGCGGCATGAAACTGGAGTCAAAACCCCCATCATCAATTAATATTGTACACTACATTATGTACACTAATGAGTTCAATTTCTGGGTGGATAATCTATTTCTCTTCTTTATATGAATCTACAAAATATCTTACAGAAAATATATAAGCAATGTGACAAAATCTTAATCAATGTAAATCTCCAATTATTTATTAGGCATGATATTTTAATAAAAAGTAAATCATTTGTCAAATATGGTCCACACTCACATTAGTGTGAAGAAAATTGAATTATCATCAAACCAATGAAAAAACTATGAACAACCAAGGAGCAACAACTTTTTTAGAAAATAAAAACTATTTAAAATATGATAATTTGCAAAGAAATAAGAATAAAAACGAATTAAAAAAAGAATAAAAGCTAAGATAAAAAATGAGATTGCAATGATAATGTCCACTAGTCCTTCTAAGTTGATTGAGCCAAGAAGGGTTGTAAAATATAGTACTAATTGTAACATTAAGTTGGAATTATTTGGAAAGAATAATATTTAAGGTAGTTTATTTTAGAAATGATAACAATTAATGCTATAATTTAGTATAAATTAAAGAATAATTTCTACTAATTATAATGAAACTCAACTGTCCCTATTAGTTTAAAACACTTAAAGCTCAGCTCTAAATACTTTTTAAATCAAGGAGTTGGTTAGATTATATCCCCTTACTATAACAAGGAGTCATAGGCTTATTCATTTATTCCTACAATATAAAGATTTCTACCATCAAAGCGGGCCAACAATACACTATTCCCCTGGAACCACAACATATTATTGGTAACAAGCAACATTTTAACTTGCTTTAAAATTTGTCCAGGTTCATGGGCCTTATTGAAATTATAACCAAAATATGACCATAGGTTACTTTTTACTGATAATTTCCATATATGACCAAAAAGTAACCAAATATTTGAGACATGCTCCTACAAAAAACGCTATATCTAATGATTTCCAAATAGATGTCCTGAAGTAAAAAGTTTCTAAAGAGAATATAAAATTTCATCATTTACCCTCTTAAAGATAATATATCCAATTAACTGCTGTCCCGTGTGCAGTTAATGTCTTATTAAGAAAAGACCAAGAAATATAAGGATGTTTACCGAAAGAAGAACCGCAGTCTCTGCTCCCTGCATATCCTTGAAGGTAACATATGCAATTTGACACCGCTCATTATCACTGCTCGAGTATATGATAAGCTTAATACTCCAGAAAAAAATAGTGGAAAATGAGAAAATGTGAAACCAAACAAGACATTAACCTCGTCATTTCTACATATTCGATATCACCGGAAAAAGAAAAAAACTCCTTGATGTCTCTCTCAGTTGCTCCGAGAGAAACATTGCTGACTTTGACAGTTTTAATCTGCAAGAAATTAAATAAGAGTTGTAACCTCGGTAAGATGAATAATAATCCCAAGTACTACAAATGATGATTTAAAGATCCTCCACTGAAAAAATAACAGATTATTGACCCCTGTTATTTTGAGGTCATATCTAGTATTCAAAGTTTGTCTTGATTTGGTACCGCTCTCGGAGCCCGCACCAAAACAGTGCTTTTCACTAGGGGGGAAGCGTAAAACCAGCCAATGTACACACAAAGAGAGGAAAGAGTGAGAGAATCATATGTTAAAACAGAAAATGGACAAACCCAGTGCATGATAAAAGAGAAATCATATACTTATACACATCTAATAGCATAGCAAACAATGATCTTACACCACTAAACCCATTCTTTATAATTTCGAAATTCTAAGGCAACAAACACACCAGGCATGTCAATTACAAAGTGTCTGGCTCTGGTCCTATCCATATGACTAGCTATGCAGAAAAGCACAAGACCGTTTACGGCCACTAGTCATAGCCAATAGAATTTTTCTTCACTTGTTAAGAAAACATATGCATTCAATGCGATGTTAAACATACTTCAAGATAGGCTTCAGCAGGATTTGCATTTTTGAAATAATACCCAGCTGGAGACAATTGGATCTAAGGACAAACCCATTACAGGAACAGGAATATGATCATCCTATCCTATATCCGATGGCCAAGCAAGCAATTCCTTTGCTTGGCAAATAAACACACAAACAAAATGTCATCTTTATGAGTTCATTTCTTTTTTCCACAACCAAATATCCAGCAGGGATCAGATTAATAAATACCCTCAACCATATTTCAGTTCTTAGCATCAAGCAAGCATTCAAGAAACAATACAATTATTAATTTACTCTAATCTGCCTATACACAATTTGATGCAATCTTGTTCAACAAAACTAGTGAATCAAAATAGATCTGTCTATTGGCCAAACGACAGCATAAATTGTTCAATCAGAAGTCGTAACGGCGATAAATATCAATACTAACCGACATGCTGAAACGCTCCGATGAAGAAAAATAGCCGCTTTAGGCCTGCAAAAGAAATAAAAAGGACTTGAAAGAGACCAAATGGAGATTAAGATATTTATACATAGCGCGTTTGGTTTGAGGCCGCGGTTTGGAATGCACGTGCGAGGCGTGGGAGTCAGTTCTCTCCCGCCGTAGACGTTAGGTCGCACGTGTGAGCGGGAATTTTCAAGTCAAAATCCCGGCGTTGAAGATGTAGATCAAATATAAATATGAGCGAAAATAACAAAACTTTTGATTAAATTAAACGGAATAAATGAAAGTCTCGTCTATAAGATTTTGTTATAAATATTTTAATTGTTATTGAGGGTGGTTTTCGACCCCCTAAAAATCAGAATATTGAGGAATGATATAAAATGAATTTCCATTTCCAAGGTTCACGGGCCCTAGCCCAAGGAGTAAGGACGTCTGGTTCAAAGGTCGGTTCACGTTTGATGTCCCGACCCGAGGTGTAAAGGAATTAAATTGGGTGAAAATAGTTAAGGCTTCGGGACTGACCCAACCTGAAAGTCCGGTATAGGCAGGATGGATGATGTTTCGGTTCCCGACCTAGTAGGGCAGGTCGGAATGGTAATGAAATGGTCAGGATCAAAAGAAGCAAGTCTAGTATGGCCGTATGGAAACTCGCATTCTCCAATAGGTTTGATGTGACATAGATATGTGGCTGGCTTATCTTCTAGCACACACTATCACATGAGAGTTGAAAAGTTACATGTTGGCTTTGTGAGGTGGCGTGTGGCAGTGGCCAAAAGTGGCATGGGTTAATGAAATGTCAGGTGGCAGAGCTATTTTTGGCAGAGCAGTTGGGGAAGAGAGCCCTCGCATTAATGGCATGTGGCTGACGTCATGAGATTGATGTAACAATAGAACTTGTCCTAGTATAAAAAGAGGTTGAGAACTCATTGTAAATGGTTGTCTAATTCTATTTCATTCTTCACTAGTAATGGGGAGGGAAGAACTTAACTGTAAGAGTGAGTTTGCAAGAGGTCGGTCAACCGAGCTTGAGAGATAGGCAAGTCAGTCATAACCCGACCACGTTATAAAAATTTTCTTTTCCCTTGCGCCCCATGGACGTAGGTTGGATCCATTCCGCCGAACCACGTTAAACCATTTGTTTTATCTGTGTGTTTTCTCATCTTTTGCTAAGTTTGTATTTGGTCCACAAACCAAACAAATTCACAGTTGATGGAGGATTGTTCGAGGAGTAAGTTTATCGATTTGCCCCTGGAACAAAAATAAGTTGTCAACAGTTGGTGTCGTCTATGGGGAACAGTACTAAAAGCAGCAAACATACTAAGGCAATGGCAGAAGATGGGAACCATAGATCTTCAGAGGCTTCAACGACGGAGTGGATGGAGAAAACGAAGGAAACTATGCGAAAAGAAATGGAAGAAGCTCGGAAGGAGAGAGAATCAATTTAGGTCTTCATGAAGACCATGATGGAGAAATTGGAAAGATTATAAGAGAAAAATGGAGAAAGATGGGGAACGGGCCCAGCCAAATAAAATGGGATATTACAAGGGGAAATAGGCTCGCCGGGGTAGATAGGATCGGCGAAAATGGGAGGAGAAGTTCTCATGTGGTGAGCTCTGTAGTCGTTGCTGGAGCCTTACCAGCAAGGGAGCCATAGGAAGAAGATGAAGGGAGACAGACGTCGGAGTCTTCCAGCAACAATCCATGCTTCGCAGAGAGCGACCCGGGACGGTATCCGAGGGATAGGCATGAAGTCCCCAACTACAGAGAACACCGTGCCAGGAGTGGAAGACGCCGGGAAACCAGAGTTTGGGAACATGACAGCTCTGATAATTGGATGAAGGGCTGGTTTTAGAAAGAGATGAAAAAATGGGAAGAAAATATAAAGGACGGACCAAAGGGTGACCAAGACATGAGGACAACGTCCCATTTCACGGAGGAAATTTTGGCAATAGGATTTCCAAGGAGATACACTATGCCCTCCATGGATGTTTACAAAGGCAGCACATACCCAAAGTTTCATGTTGAGAAGTTCGTTTTGTTGATGGAAATCCAATGGATGGCTGGAGAGGCCATCTGCAAGGTGTTCCCTTTAACTCTGGGCGGGTTAGCAAGTTTTTGGTTCATGAACTTGACCCCGGAAAGTATATGTAGCTTCAAACAATTGAGGAAATCTTTTGTACGACACTTCAAAGGAGCATGTGTGCCTAGGAAGATGATAGGGTCGTTAAGAATGATGAAGCGGAGGGATGATGAGCCCCTTAAAAGTTTTGTTGACCTATATCACAACTTGATGTTAGAGGTTGGGGCGTACGAATCCCCAGAAGCCTTGGAAAGTTTTAATGGAGCTCTCAGGGTCGGGAGATTGTGGTCCCACCTGAGGATCCAAAAGATATTGGACTATGCCACGGTTTTGGAGTAGACAAGAAAGTTTGTGCTAATTGAGGAAAATAATAAGATTGTCTGATGAGGAGGCACCCAGAGGATCAAGATACTCAACCGGAAAAATCAGCGGGATGTGGGTAGAGACATGAGGAGACCAGTCCCGAGGCAAACAAATGCTCAAGATGATGCCTCAAAATAATCAAGTTCGAGAGGAGGCCGCATGTCCAGGTCAACCATATCGCCGGGGGGATAATGTACACCCCCCTGAACAGATCCCTGGCCCAGATATTTCTGGAAATCCATGATAAAGGTTTATTGTTTGAGCCCGACCTAAGGAGGTTCCCGATTGAGAAGAAAAATAACAAGGTTTATTGTTTGCACCACAATGTAAGAAGACATGCCACAAATGGATGTAGAGACATGCGGGAGCATGTGGAAGACTTGGTAAAAAACTGCTATCTAAATGAGTACATATACCAAGTGGCTACGAAGGCCGACCAGCGCTGATAGCGATTGTCATCAAGACGGGTACTTGGAATACTGAGGTACTGAGGGAACATTTTCAATAGAGTCTCTCTTAAAATGACCCACAAATAGTTGTAAAGATGGGCAATAGATCCCAAGAATATTAGTAAAATTCTTCATTTTTCAGATAAAAACTTGTTTATCCATGCTTGTTTATTATGTGTGTTTAATGGCTCGGGACTGCATTCGTTCCGTCGAGGCCATTGTTAGTTTATTGACTCGGGGATGCATTCGTTCCGCCGAGACCACTTTGATATTATGGCTCGGGCTGCATTCGTTCCGCCAAGACCACTTTGATATTATGACTCGAGGCTGCATTCGTTCCGTCGAGACCACTTTGATATTATGGCTCGGGGCTGCATTCGTTCCGTCGAGAACACTTTGACATTATGGCTCGGGGCTGCATTCGTTCCGCGAAGACCACTTTGACATTAAGCTCGGGGCTGCATTCGTTCCGCCGAGACCACTTTTAAATTAATGGCTCGGGGCTGCATTCGTTCTGCCGAGGCCACTTTCAAATTATTGGCTTGGGGCTGCATTCGTTTCGCTGATGCCACTTTAAATTAATGTCTCGGGGTTGCATTCGTTCCGCTGAGGCCACTTTCAGATTAATGCTCGAGGCTACATTCGTTACGCCGACGCCACTTTTAGATTAATGGCTCGGGGCTGTATTCGTTCCGCTGAGGTCCCTTTAAATTAATGGCTCGAGGTTGCATTCGTTCCGCCGAGACCACTTTAAATTAATGGTTCGGGGCTGCATTCGTTCCGCCGAGGCCACTTTCATATTATTGGCTCGGGGCTGCATTCGTTTCGCCAATACCACTTTAAATTATTGGCTCGAGGCTGCATTCATTCTGCCGATGTCATTTTCTTGTGTATTGGTGCAAGGATAGAGTATTCTCTTATGGACTGATGCTTTTTGTTGCTCGAAGTAGGTTTATGTCCCACTGAGGCCTTATTATCTTTTTTGGCATGGGATCAGAGTTTCTCCTCATGGTCAAGTGTTGAGTGGCACTATGACAAATATTTCCCTTGTTGCCAAGTTATTGCATATGTTCGGGTCTGGGTTACGTCCCGTCGAGGTCCTATTATTGTGTGTTGGCGCAAGGACTTACTGCCAAGTGACCTGTGATTGCTCGGGGTTGGAGTTTCTCCCTCGAGGCCTTCTTGTTCTACAATAGCCCGAGGAGGTGAGTTTTCCCTCGTGGCCTTTTTTCTATTTTTGCAGATCCTCGCAGATCACATCCATTTGGGATGACAGTATGCCAAGAGCATGCATCAGCCCGAGGACACCAGATCAGTCTACGACTTTATGCACCACCATCTTTTTATAGTTCCCGGAACTAACTCGCTGATGAGTGGTAAATGTATCACTATTTTCCACTCGTTTGACCTAATATTTTGTATAATTTCTTGAGTTTTGTGAATATTTTGATGTGTTTTGTGTTATTTTGTAGATAAATAAAGTTTCAGGACTCTTTGGAGGTAATTCGGGGCCAAAACAGTGAAAAACGGACAAAAAGGGCAAAAATGACTTTTGGGCGTCATGACGCGCAAGCTGCGTCGCGACCGCTAACGTGCGCCGGACCTTGCTAACGTGCGCCGAATCATGCTAAAATACGCCGGGACACGTGTCAAAATCTGAAAAGTCTGCTAACATACGACTTTGCTAACGTGCGCCTGCCACGTGTCAACATCAGAGCAAATCCACTAACGTGCACCGTGCCACATGTCATCATCACATGCTGCCGACAATCGCCATCACCATATGTCGTCCACGTGTCAGCCACGTGTCGGCCACGTCATCATCAGCCAATCATCTTATGCCACGTGGCACCATCACATGCTGCCGACAATCGACATCGCCATGTCATCACCACGTCAGCACAATCATTAAGCTGCCGACGCTGCCAGGACACGTAGGATCTCCGTTATTCACGCCGCAATTCACGATGCATCGGGACGCGCAAGGGTTTCGCGTCGCGACGCGCGACACTTATTGATTTCTATAAATTCAGGCCGAAATTTCTGAATCAGATCCATGTTTTCTTCTATGTAATTCCTTATGAATACTAAGAAGATTGTATCTTGTTTGTTTATTTACAGCTTTCAGTAATTACTTTTACGCAATAGTACTTTCTTTTCTTTACTTTATCAGTTTTTACTTTTCAGTAATGAAGAGTAACTCCCCATGCTGGGGTAAAAGGTAAAGCTTCTATTACTAATATTTAGATTAATCTCCTTTAATTATAATATAATGACTATTTAAAACCTGACTTAACGAGGATATCGCCATATTGGTCGGTTGGTAATTAATTATAAATTAGTTTTAACCTGACTAAGCATGGATACCGCTTGGTTGGTCGGTTGGTAATTAATTATTAATTTGACTTAATCAGGATACCGCCTATATGGCTGGTTGGTAATATCACGCAAATTTAATATATTTTTTATTAAGAGAGATATCTAAAATAGTAGTAATAGAAGTGGATCCTCTAACCCCCAGCGTTTTCTTTTATTGTACTTTTATTTTTTAATTTCTAGCATTTACTTTTGAGCATTTACTTTCCAGCCATTTACTTTTCAGCATTTAATTTCTAGCATTTACTTTTCAGTATTTTACTTTATGTCTTTTATTTTTAAGCTTTCACTAGCCTTAGATATGTGTCGTAACTAAGTCTGTTATCTGGGGTTGTGATGAATTCCAATATCACCGGTTTATAAGGGGTTATTTTATAGTTTGGGTAATATAAAAATTTACTTATTAAGTCTTAAGCTTAATACTTCTTGTTAACTGGCCATTAATAAGATTGATTTGGTAAACTTAAAATAAACTTGACAAAGGAATTTTAGGTTTCAGCCTTAGACTTAATAGCCCACGATCTTCCTTGATGATAGATAACCCTTTAATAGATTTCCTTACAGGATAAACATATACATGTCGAGTGGGGGTAGCCATAATTGGAACTTAATCTTAATGAATTCAGGTAACTTGGTTAACATAGACATATGATTTTATTGGATTACACTGGGTATTTACATCTGACCATCAACATAGGCTTTTGTAGAATTTCGTGTTCCAGGTTAGTAAATTAATATATTACCTGTTTTAAGTTTAAAGTCATCATCCAATCAAACAATCAATCCATTAGATACTCGTAAAAATTTGGCTTCATAAATTAATAGCTTAGGTATTAAGTCCTCGTGCGATCGATAATTTTTATACTACTTGAACGATATGTGGGCTTGCGTTATACGCGTGTGATTGCACTGGTCAAGTTTTTGGCGCCGTTACCGGGGACTTATTTATCTTTAACTATTAGTTTTGAGGTTAGATACATTTACATGTGTCTAATTTTCTTTTTACTTATTTTTTCTGTTTTCTTGTGTTTCAGGTTCTTAAACACTACATGAGACGAACTAGAAGCTTTGTAATCTCATCGCTTGACCCATAAATTGAAAGAACCATCAGACAGTTGAGAAGGGAAAGGCGAGAAGGCCAAGAAGCACTAATCAACATGGAACCTGAACCTTTGAAGTTTACGGCACTTTCAATTACAACCGAGCGGCTGAAAAAGCAATGAGACTGCGTGTTTTTCCATATTCCTTGAAAGACAGAGCTAAGGCTTGGCTACATTCACTACCATCAGGTTCCATCACAACTTGGAACACTCTAGCCACCAAATTCCTTGCAAAGTATTTTCCACCACCAAAACTGCAAAGCTGAGGAATGACATCACATCATTTGTGCAACATGAATCGAAATCCCTCTGCGAAGCTTGGGAAAGGTACAAGAATTTGCTCAGAAAATATCCTCACCATGAGATCGCAAAGTGGATACAAGTCCAAACCTTCTCTAATGGACTTTCTGGAATAATGAGAACCACAATTGATGCTGCTGCTGGAGGAGCTTTGATAGCAAAATGAGAAAATCAGACCTGAGACTTATTTGAAGAAATGGCCAACAACAATTCTTTGTGGCCAACAGAAAGGAGCATGATTTAAAGAATCGCAGGAATTTATGAAGTTGGAGCCAACACAGCACTGAATTCCAAGCTGGATATAATTTGCAAAAATCTGGAAACTCTTAACATGAAGGTTAATGGTGGATCCACAAGTTCACCATTTGGAGGAGCACCATAGTCAGAATCTTACAACCAATAATAAGAGACGGTAAATTATGTCAACAATTTCAACAGACATGGGAACAATCCATATTCCAACACCTATAACCCAAGGTGGATGAATCATCCCAATTTCGCATGGAGCAACAATTCAGGGCAAATGAACTATCCACCACCCGGATTCCAACAACAAAACAAAGGCCAGAAGCATGAAAAAGAATCAGGAATAGCGAAAGTGCTGGCCTAGTTAAAAAATATAATGCTATATTTCAGAGCCAATCTGCTTCCATTAAAGCACTGTAGAATAAAATTGGACAACTGACCAATGCTCAGAGTTACAGACCGCCAGGTAACCTTCCTAGCAACACAGAACCAAATCAAAGGAACCGAGTGAAGCAGCAATGTCAAGCCATTACTTTGAAAAGCGGTACTGAAATCAATAAAGATGTTGGAATCAAGGCATTCACTGAGGAAGTTCCAAAATATGCAGTTCCACAAATGGAAGAAAAAAGAAGCAAAGGAAAAAGATCAGGAAAGAATCACTCCACCTCCACCTTTTCCACAGCGACTCTAGAAAAGTAAACTGGACAAGCAGTTTGCTCGATTCCTGAAGGTATTCAAAAAGTTGCATATCAACATTCCATTTGCAGAAGCCTTGGAAGAAATGCCCAGCTATGTCAAAATCATGAAAGACATTCTTTCACGAAAATGAAGATTGAGAGATTATGAGACAGTAGCATTATTAGAAGAATGCAGTGCCATCATTCAGAGGAAGCTTCCCCCAAAGTTGAAAGATCCTGGCAGTTTAACTGTCCCATGCAGCATTGGAGAACATGACTTCGGTAAGGCTTTGTGTGATCTAGGTGCAAGTGTTAACTTGATGCCTTTTTTTATTTTCAGGAAATTACATATTGGAGAAACATTGCCCACCTCAGTCTCTCTGCAACTTGTTGATAAAACGCTCGTATTTTCGAGAGGTGTAGTTGAGGATGTGCTGGTCAAGGTTGACAAATTTATTTTCCCAGCAGATTTTATTGTCCTTGAAATAGAGGAAGACGAAGACGTGTCAATCATCCTCGGGAGACCATTCTTGGCTACAGGTTGAACCATTATTGATGTACAAAAATGAGAACTAACCATGAGGGTACAGAACCAAGAAGTAACATTCAATATTTTCAAAGCCATGAATTTCTCTGATGACGAAAAGAATGAGGAATGTTTCAGAATTGATGTGATACATAGTACCATCCAGAACTCCAATGCAATGCAAAGTTCTACTGACAAACTGTCTGTAAAGCCTGAAGATAAAGTGTATTGCGTACTGAAGAAGCCTATTCTTGCACTACAAGCAATAGAAGAGAAACAGTTCCACCAGTTCATGAATTGGAGGAATTTCACATACAGCCTTTTGAGAATGCCAAACTGTACAAAGAAAAGGCCAAAAAGAGACATGATGAGAAATTAGTGCGCATACAACTGGAACCGGGGTAGCGGGTACTGTTAAACAAATCAAGGTTGAAACTCTTCCTATGGAAGCCAAAATCACGGTGGTCAGGACCATTCTTAATCACCCAAATTTTACCAAATAGAGCTGTTGAGATACATGATCCCGACTCCAACAAAATATTCAAGGTTAAAAACAACCGTGTCAAGCACTACTGGGGAGAATCATTTAAGGGAAAAAAAGAAAGTGTCACACTTTCAGATCCAGCCTAACATTCGGGCAGTCATGTCTAGCTGATTACTTTAAACTTAGCGCTAATAGGGAGGCAACTCATGCAATTTGTGTATATATTCAAGATTTGGTGTGTTTTATTTTTGTGTGTTTAATTTTTGCAGGTAAAGTCATTTCAGGATGGAAGACGTTCTCGCAAATCTTCACAAGCAATTTCCTTCTCTCCCTCAAAACTCTCTGGTGAAAGTTTACAAAGCTCACTTGGAATTGATGAGACTACTGATGATCAAAGGTATTCCTAATGACATTCGTTGGATTATTGAAGCATGGGTCCGATTGGCAAGTGAGTCATCTGACTCTTTTATTTCGCATATGTCTGGTCTATGAAGAATCACCTATGCTGAAAAGAGAAGAGCTAAAAAGATGAGTGTTTGTTACAAATGTGCTCGTATAACATGTAATACTCGTTGTAGTTCTTTATGAATGATGTCTGATAACCGTGAAGATAAGATTAAATTCATTAGGGATGGCTTGAGTAAGGAGTCTTTGGATGACATATCTAAGACTCTTGAGACGCATCCCAATGGATATGTGCATCATGCAATTCACATGTTATATACATAATTCCGTAAAGAAAGACAATAGTTAAGTCTCACGAATCTGACTAAAAAAGACCCTGTTTGCCAATTTATAAGAAAATTGGATGGGAAGCTTGTCCCTGACGCATAGACGTCAATCAAGCTGTTACTTTCTTGTAAATATTATATCTCTTTGTCTTTTCCTAATAATTGTGATTTGTTTTGTTATTTTCTTTTATTTTCTCCGACAGGATCCAGACTTTTTGACCTTTCATGATTTCTTTTATTTATTTTTCTAATAATCGTCATTTGGAAGATACTAGTGCTATTATTACTAACCCTTTTTAAGTGTTATAAATTCAACTCATCATTGCACTTTTGAAGGAATCCAGATAAAAATGAAAGCCACTTCAAGAAGACGAGTTGTAAATATATGTGTCTTTTGTGGTACTAGTGTTGTACTAAGCCACAATACGTAGCGGCAGCACAAGAATTCGGTCGAGTCTTAGCTGAAAGGAATATGCACTTAGTATATGGCGATGGCAATCTTGGACTAATGGGGATCGTTTCAAAGGCCGTACAAGATAGAGGCAGTCAAGTCTTGGGAATCATCCCAAAATCTTTGGCGGATGCGAATCTGATAGGACCATCAAACGGAGAGGAACTAATTGTGCCAGGTATGTCTGAACAACTGATGGAAATGATTAATCGTGCTGATGCTTTTATTGTTTTGCCAGGTGGCTTGGGTTCGATGGAGGAAATTTTTACAGTACTATCTTGGGCGAACTTGAACATACACCAGAAACCGCTTGGACTGTTTAATGCTGATGGATTTTATGATTTTCTTTGTGTGTTTCTTGATGATTCCCAGAGAAATGGATTCGTGTCAAAACCTTTAAAAAACTCATTTTCATTGCCAGAACTGCCCAGGATTTAATTGACCAAATCTTAGCATTTGAACCATAAATTGACCATATCCTTTCCAAGATAAACTGGTCGGATAATGATCGTGGTAAGAAGGGTCGGATAAATCTGGATCTTAACCTTTAATTTTCATTTTAGATGTAGAATTTCAGCTAACCATGTACTATCTTCTAAACTCATCTTCTACTTTTTAAGACAATGGGGACAATGTTTCATTTAGGTTTGGGGGTGGGGAATAGTTGACTAGTATCTTGTTTTTATGTTGTTTTTATTTTTTTTTGTCTAAAATTTCAAAAAAAATTAAAAAAATTAAATTTTTTTTTTACAAAAATTACAAAAATATTTTGTGTTCCTGAGACTTATCTCAACCTATTTCGGAACAAGTTAATTTTTGTTTATTTCTTTTTGAATTATTTAATTTGTGAATTCTCCATAAAACTGAATAAAATGGATCTTCATATGCTCAGTTGACAGATATTATCAACTTGCATGGTAACATACGGACATGAGCTGTAATTGAAAAGTTTGTAATATTCAGTGCTCTAGTTTAATTGGAGGAAGCATATAAAAAGCGATGGGATAAAAAAACCGTCTGAGATCCGAGTTATTAAGTCCGTAGGGGTTTTTTAACACCTAGTACCCTAAAACCAACTGGTTTGAGAGTCACTGGCCCAAAGCTCGCTACATGGATCGAAGATGTTAGAAAAATATATATATATCTGAAATCCGAGTTATTAAGTCCTTAGGGGTGTCTTAACACCTGGTGCCCTAAAGCCAACTAGTTTGGGAGTCACTGTCCCAAAGCTCGTTACATGGATGTATGATATTGTATATAAATAAATAAAAAATCAGAAAAATCAGAAAAATATTCCATTGCTTAAAAAAGGTGTGAATTGTGATATAACTTTAGGACAAAAATATTACTCTCTTCTCAACTACACTTGTGACTATTGTGGCCAAAAATGAGTTGATTAATATTTTATTGGCTGTGTATATGGAGAATGGTAAAAATAATCGGAGAATTTACTTATTCGGTAATTTAGAAAGAAAGAAAACAACTCTTAACTTGGATAAGAAGTTTCACATGTTTAGTCACTAACAAATTTATTCTATTTTCTCTTGTCTTTTTGCTTTTGTGTGCATTAATTTTAATATTTACGTTTGTGTGTATCATTGATGTAAGCCCTCACGAGACTACAACTCGTCCACTAGGGCCACCTAGGGGTTTAAAGGCTTGTTACATACGCTAAATGCAATTGTGATCCCTACGAAAGTAGCTTAGCTTTTTTATATTAAAGATGTTTATGTTATGTTATTTTGTTGTTTTGCTCGAGGACTAGCAAAATGTTAGGCTTGAGGGTGTGATGAGTGGTAAATGTATCACTATTTTTCCACTCATTTGACCTAATATTTTGTATAATTTCTTGAGTTTTGTGAATATTTTGATGTGTTTTGTGTTATTTTGTAGATAAATAAAGTTTCAGGACTCTCTGGAGGCAATTCAGGGCCAAAATAGTGACTTTTCGGGGTCGTGAGGTGCAAGCTGCGTCGCGACCGCTAACATGCGTCGGACCTTGCTAACATGCAACAAATCATGCTAAAATACGTCGGGACACGTGTCAAAATCTGAGAAGTCTGCTAACATACGCCTTTGCTAACGTGCGTCTGCCACGTGTCAACATCAGAGCAGATCCGCAAATATGCACCGTGCCACGTGTCATCATCACATGCTACCGAAAATCGTCATCACCACGTGTCATCCATGTGTCAGCAACGTGGCGTCCACATCAGTCACATGCAGAGTCAGCTTGCCACGTGTTGGCCACGTCATCATCAGCCAATCATCTTATGCCATATGTCATCATCACATGCTGTCGAAAATCAATATCGCCACGTCATTCACCACGTCAGCACAATCATTAAGCTGCCGACGCCACCAGGACACGTGTTAGGATCTTCGTTATTCACGCCGTAATTCACGGCGCGTCGCGACGCACAAGGGTTTCGTGTCACGATGCACGACATTTATTGATGTCTATAAATTCAGGCCGAAATTTCAGAATCAGATCCATGTTTTCTTCTATGTAATTCCTTATGAATACTAAGAAGATTGGATCTTGTTTTTTTATTTACAGCTTTCAGTAATTGCTTTTACGCAATAGTACTTTCTTGTCTTTACTTTTTCAGTTTTTACTTTTCAAGTGTGAAGTGGTAACTCCCCCTGCTGGGGTAAAAGGTAAAGCTTATATTACTAATATTTAGATTAATCTCCCATAATTATAATATAATGACTATTTAAAACCTGATTTAACGAGGATATCGCCATATTGGTCGGTTGATAATTAATTATAAATTGGTTTTAACCTAACTAACCTTGGATACCGCTTGGTTGGTCGGTTGGTAATTAATTATTAATTTGACTTAATCATGATACCGCCTATATGGCTGGTTGGTAATATCACGCAAAGTTAATATATTATATTAAGAGAGATATCTAAAATAGTAGTAATAGAAGTGGATCCTCTAACCCCCAGCGTTTTCTTTTATTGTACTTTTCCTTTTTAATTTCTAGCATTTACTTTTCAGCATTTACTTTTCAGCATTTACTTTCCAGTCATTTACTTTGCAGCATTTAATTTCTAGCATTTACTTTTCAGCATTTTACTTTATGTCTTTTATTTTTAAGCTTTTACTAGCCTTAGATATGTGTCGTAACTAAGTCCGTTATCTGGGGTTGTGATGAATTCCAATATCATCGGTTTATAAGGAGTTATTTTATAGTTTGGGTATTATAAAGGTTTACTTATTAAGTCTTAAGCTTAATGCTTCTTGTTAACTGGTCATTAATAAGATTGATTTGGTAAACTTAAAATAATCTTGACAAATGAATTTTAGGTTTCAGCCTTAGACTTAATAGCCCACGATATTCCTTGAGGATAGATAACCCTTTAATAGATTTCCTTATATGATAGACATATACCTGTCGGGCGGGGGTAGCCATAATTGGAACTTAATCTAAATGAATTCAGGTAACTTGGTTAACATAGACATATGGTTTAATTGGGTTACACTGGTTATTTGCATCTGACCATCGACATAGGCTTTTGCAGAATTTCGTGTTCCAGGTTAGTAAATTAATATATTACACAAACATAAAATAACCACTTCATCTTTTAAAAGATATTGGAAAGATTCACAACACTGGATAGTTTAATAATCTTGAATTTTCATCAATTTACTTTCGCAAAATTTTATTTACTTGTTTTAAGTTTAAAGTCATCATCCAATCAAACAATCAATCCATTAGATACTCGTAAAAATTTGACTTCATAAATTAATAACTTAGGTATTAAGTCCTCGTGGGATCGATAATTTTTATACTAGTTGAACGATACGTGCGCTTGCGTTATACGCGTGTGATTGCACCGGTCACTCGCTTACTCGTTGATACCGAGAATTATGAGATAGATGTTGATGGTGGTTTTCGGCCCCTTAGAAGTCTGAATATCGATGAAGGGTATAAAAGAGATTTTCATTTTCATGGTTCAGGGGCCCTAGCCCAAAGAGTAGGTACATCCGGTTCAGAGGTTGGTTCACGTTTGATGTCCCGACCCGAGGTGTAAAAGAGTTAAAATGGGCGAAGAGAGTTAAAGCCTTGAGACCGACTCGACCTGATAGTCCGGTATAGGCAGGATGTATGATGTTTCGGTTCCCGACTTGGTAGGGCGGGTCGAAATTGTAATGAAATTGTCAAGATCAGAAGACACAAGTCCGATATGGGAAATCGCATTCTCCAATAGGTCTGA
>SKCR01051182.1:0-67114 GCA_019454045.1 Zanthoxylum bungeanum | reverse complement strand
GGCTTTTCATATATGTTGTGTATTTGTGTGTGTATATGATGCATATAAAGTTTCATGTTCATTGGATTACATCTTGATGTGTTTTGATGCATGAAATGACAAAATGCACAAAAAACCCCCCATTAATGGAGCTCTCGGCCAAAGTGAAGGAATTTGGGGATTTTGGTTGTTTTGATGTTTTGAACATGCTAAGTTCATCTTAGAAATGATTTAGAATCATTCAAAATTGATTAGATCAATTTCGGACTAAAATGGACAAAATACCAAAGTAAGGGTAATTTGGTAAATTCACTTAAATATGATTTATTGAATTTTATTTCATAATTTGATTATTGGAATATTAAATAAATATGTTTATTTAATTAATCCGAGAAAATTTTGAAATCTGAAAATAAGATTTTCCACCGCTTCCGCTGCGTTACCGGATTCACCCCTAAAAAACCCTACAAAATGGTATCAGAGCGAGTCTGATTCTAGGCCACCTAAAATGATTAGCCTTATTGAATCAATGTTTAATCATGTTTTCAAGACTTTATACATGCTTATTGTGATCTAAATTGGTTAGATTTGGGTGTATGACACTTAGCGGAAAATCCCTAATTAATAAGGTTTTAATGTAATTATGTATTTGATGCATGTTATGTGGTCCGTCTTGTCAATACGGTTTATGAAATCTCTCTGTGACTACATCCGAGACCGTGCCTCTGCTGTGAGGATGTAGCCGATAGAGATTTATTTATACCGGATGTATATCAGATACTAGATAAATTCAAGTAAAAGCGGAATTCAGAACGTGCCCTAACTGTCAGGATTACGTAAGTAACTTGAGTTTATCATTGATGAGTTTAACCTTGGTACGTCTCCTTGTGGGCCTGCCTTCGCAGCGACAACGAGAAACGACCAGGACCGGAAACCCATGAGTCACTATTGAGTGATTGACAAATGAGTTGTCTACTTGATGAATATACGTAGGCGAGACCGTGCTCTGCTGTGAGCTGAAATATATTCACGGGATCCACTTTTCACTATTTGTATTTAATTTAATTATTAAATCTTTGTATTCTGTTTGGGGATTACGGTATTGCATGATTTAGTGGGAGGGGCATTTTTAGATTAAAAATTCATGATCTAGTTTATGCTTATGATATTATATGAAACTGCTTAATTTCTGCTAACCGTTTTTCGTGATCTATATGATAGATTGGCGATGGCGGCACAATCCACAAATCAGTTTGCGCGTATGCTTGATGCGAACAAACTGAAAGGCGTTGAGAACTTCGCTGATTGGGAATTGGATTTGAGGATTGTCCTCGATTCCGAAAAGCTGGGATATGTTCTTGAGGGTCTGTTGCCCCTTGCTGTGGGTGCGGATGCTTCGGAGGAGGAACGCCAAGTTTTTAAAACTTGGAATGATGATGATTTAAGGGTTAAATCATACATCTTTAGTTCACTGTCTCCGAAACTCAAGCAACAGTACTATGGTATGCTAGATTCCTATAGTATGATGACGCGATTGAGACAATCGTTTGAGAACCAAGAACAAGTGATTGTTCACAAAGTCGCCATGGAAATGTTCCATGCGCGTCTGGATGAGGGGCAAAGTGTTAGCCCACATGTTCTTCAGATGATCGATTTGATCGATCAATTGAGGCAACATAATCTCATCTTGAATGACATTCTCGGTAGGAGTGTCATTCTTGGTTCACTACCAGCTTCATTTCGCCAGTTCGTGATGTACTTCAACATGCACGGGACTGTCTGTACCTACCAGGAGCTACATAGGATGTTGCTTACGGCAGAAGAGGACCTAAGAAGGGAGTACCGACTCGCCCTCCTAGAACTACTTCTCTTCGGCTTCTTCCCAAGGATGGTCCAAGGGAAAGAACAAGAAAGGCAAGAAGAAGAAGAAGAAGGCTTTCGGTCCTCAACAACAGGCGAAGATTGCTAAGCCCAAGAGGGCTTCTGAAGACAAATGTCACCACTGCGGCAAAGTCGGGCATTGGAAAAGGAACTGTCCTGATTACATCGCCCAGCTGAGGAGAGACAGAGCATCTACATCAGGTACTTTTATTTTTCCAGTTATTGATTTATCTTTGGCTTGTGAAGCCGTTACATCCAACTGGATTTTAGATTCTACTTGTCTCATTCACATTTGCAATTCGTTGCAGGTGCTGAAGGAAAGTAGGAGGCTGAAGCCCGGGGAGATGCAGTTGCGGTTCGGGAGTCGAGACTCTTTGGATGCAGTTGCAGTGGGAGTATGCGAGATCTCATTGCCGAATGAGACACTTTTGTTAAATGAATGTCATTTTGTACCTGGATGTGTAGCTAATATTATATCACTTTTTGTATTGGATACAGAAGGCTTTTGTATTAATATTAAGAACAGTTCTTTATATTTATATGATAATAATAATATTCAGATCCTTTGTTATCCAAACCAGCATGGTCATTATACATTGCAAACTACAAAAGATATATTAAATACTGGAGTTAATAAACGTAGTTTACTTGTAATTAATAATATTGAACTTTGGCATATGAGACTTGGTCACATTGGCGTTAAACGCCTTACCCAATTGGTTAGGAATGGTTTGATATCAGATATTACCATTGAATCCTATCCAACTTGTGAATCATGTATTCAGGGTAAGATGACCAAAGCCTCATTTTCTGGTGTTGGACACCGCGCCACTAACTTACTGGAACTCGTACATTCTGATGTATATAGTCCACTAAGTCAAACTGCTCACAGTGGTTATTCGTACTTCGTTACCTTTACCGATGATTTGTCACGGTACGGTTATGTGTATTTGATGCGACATAAATCGGAAACCTTTGAAAAGTTCAAAGAGTTCCGAAATGAAGTAGAAAAACAAACTGGTAAATATATTAAATGCCTTCGATCAGATCGAGGCGGCGAATATATAGTGGTGAGTTCATGGATTATATGAAGGAGAATGGGATTCTCGCTCAATATACTCCTCCAGGTACACCACAGCACAATGGTGTATCTGAAAGGAGAAATCAGACTTTATCGGATATGGTCCGATCGATGTTGAGTTTCACAGATTTGCCCTATTATTTATGGGGTTACTCTCTCTTAACAGCCGCACATCTTTTGAATAAGATTCCTTCAAAAGCTGTTCCTACGACTCCGTATCAGATATGGTTCGGTAGGAGACCAAATCTTAATTATATTAAGGTTTGGGGTTGTCCTGCCTATGTCAGGGTAACTCAGCAAGATAAACTTTCGCCTCGAGGGCAAAAGTTTAGGTTTGTTGGATATCCTTCGAATACGAGGGGATATATGTTCTATGATACCGAGCATCGAAATGTGTTCGTAGCACGCTTCGCAAAATTTCTAGAAGTAGAATTTTTGTCAGAAGGTGGTAATCATAGACAGGTTGAGCTTGATGAAGTCCAACCTGAAAACAACGAACCAACGGAGGAACCTGAAGTTCAAGTAGATGAAGGACCTTCAACACACACACTCCGTAGGTCGGAAAGGGTATCTAGATCTCCTGAACGCTTGTATTTGATACAAGAAAAGAGTCTGGATGTTCTCTTAGTTGAAGAGACAGATCCTTTCACCTATAGAGAATCGATGTTGGACATCGACTCCGTGAAATGGCAAAGTGCCATGAAATCCGAGATAGACTCAATGCATGAAAATCAAGTTTGGGACTTGATTCCGCTTCCCGAAGGAATCGTTCCTATCGGTTGTAAATGGGTTTACAAGAGGAAGCACGAGCCTGACGGTAAGGTTGAAACTTACAAGGCCCGACTGGTAGCAAAAGGTTACACGCAGCGACCTGGCGTCGACTACGATGAAACTTTTTCGCCGGTAGCAATGCTTAAGTCTATCCGGATTTTGCTTTCTATAGCTGCGTATCATGACTACGAGATTTGGCAAATGGATGTCAAAACGACTTTTCTAAATGGATTTCTTGATGAAGAAATCTATATGGAACGGCCGGAAGGTTTCGCGTCCAGCGAAACCTCAGGTATGGTATGTAAGCTTAAGAAGTCCATTTATGGACTTAAACAAGCTTCACGAAGTTGGAATCTTCGATTCGACGAGATTATTAGATCGTCTGATTTTCTCAAGAATTCGGAAGAATCATGTGTGTATCAGAAGGCCAGTGGGAGCATGGTCGTATTTTTAGTCCTATATGTTGATGACATCCTAATCATTGGGAATGATTTAGGTATGTTACAAAGCGTCAAAGCGTACCTCTGTAAGAATTTCTCCATGAAGGACCTGGGAGAAGCTTCCTATGTTTTAAGGATAAAACTCTATAGAGATAGACAAAGGAGACTGATTGGGTTATCCCTATCAACGTACATAGATAAGATCTTGGAACGGTATAGTTTTGGTAACAGTAAGGCAGTAAACATACCGTTCAGACATGGGATACATCTTTCTAAGAAGATGTGTCCACAAACAGAAGATGAGAAGGTTAGAATGTCTAACCAACCTTATGCTTCGTGTTTGGGTAGCATAATGTATGCCATGTTATGTACGAGGCCTGATATCAGTTTCGCTATTAGCGTAACTAGCAGATATCAGTCCAATCCAGGTAATGACCATTGGATGGCCATTAAACATATCCTAAAGTATCTTAAAGGTACTAAGGATAAGTTGATTATTTATGGAGGAAACGAGCTGCAGGTTAATGGGTATACAGACTCCGATTTTCAATCGGATCCCGATGATAGAAAGTCTACATCTGGATTTGTCTTTACCCTTAACGGAGGTGCAGTTTGTTGGAAGAGTTCCAAACAGTGATCAACAGCAGATTCCACCACTGAGGCGGAATATATTGCAACTTCTGAAGCTGCAAAAGAGGTTGTGTGGATAAAGAACTTTATCAGAGAATTGGGAGTTGTCCCAAGTATCGAGAATGCGATTCCGTTATACTGTGATAATACTGGAGCCATTGTGCAAGCAAAGGAACCGAGGGCGCATCAGAAGTCGAAGCATGTGGAACGCAAGTACCACATCATTCGAGAGATCGTGTCGCGAGAGGATATTGTCATGTGCAAGGTACCGAGTGAAGATAATGTAGCAAACCCGCTAACAAAGGCCATACCTCCGAAGTTGTTTGATAAACACGTGGAGTCGATGGGTATTAGATACAATCGATATTGGCACTAGAGCAAGTGGGAGATTTTGTTGGGGCTGGTGCTCAGAGCGCCAATTCCCGGTTGTATTTCTGTTGAATACTTCTGTAAAACATTATTATTATGAATAATATATATATATATGCAGTTTCTATAATATAATCTATTTTATTAAATGGTAAACATATTGACCTTAGAATGATTAGTCATGGTACTGTGCAAAAGCGTCGCGCAACAGACATTGAGTAGTATCATGACGTTGTCATTCTCAGACAGTTCCTGGTCAAGGTTTACACTACTTGGTCAGTATAGTAAACCTGTTGAGACCGGTACATGTCGTATACTGGAATATATGATTCCAATGGTTTCTCAATGAACCATAAGTCTTGGAGACTAGTATAGACGTGTAGGTGTTTATAGCGGATAAACACTGAACGACTCACCGAAGATTCTTAATGGATGGTACACCAGCGTCAATAAGAATCTTATTGGGTTGAGTAGCACTTGTGATTCTTTGACTTGAGATGCCATTGTGGGCACATGAGACATCTTCTACACTTAGACGGCAGTCACGTCACCGATCTATTAAGATCAGACCTCCGCCTGTTCGTTGGGTGTAGATAGATCCTCAGGGTGTCCTATGTGTATCAAGATAGGATCTGTCAGTTCTGTGTACCAGAGCATAGGTAGTCCATATGATTAGCAATCAGATAAAACCATGGGCCCGTGGTAAAGTTTAGAAGCTAGTTCTAAACATTCTTTTAGAGATTGCTAATAGAATAGTCGACTGGATAATCCCGATAGAGATTTGACGTTTACATCTATATCTCTGGGATTTATCCGGATACCTGTGACGGAGGAATTATACATTTTCCATGACCTCGACCTGTATGGTTCAGCGAGATTATCTGTTATCGTCATAATCTACGGGTGGATAGATTATGGACACGAAATTAGATTTCGTGACGGATATACCTGAATCTAGAGAGTCTTAATAATGAAACATACTCGTAGAGCACTAGAGCAACATTAATAAATAATATTGATTATTTATAAAGTCGTTTAAAGGTTAAACGCAAGATACGTGCTAAAGGGACTAGATAGTCATTTGCCTAATTATTGTGTATTTACATTTAATATTTGATTAATTTAAATACACATTAATTAATAGTCAAAATGAGTTATTTGACTTATATCCTAAATGAATATATGTTTTTAATATTTAATGTAAATATTATACATATATTTAATATATTTGTATTTGATTAATTAATTAATTAATTATTAAATGATTAAATTAATTAAAATATAAATATCTTACATTAGGATATTTAAAGTAAATGATATTAGTTGTCTTTGTTGACTTAATTAAATATCTAATAAAGTTGTATTTAGATATTTATGCAAGTTGACTAAATAAATTTGAAATGAAATTGAAATTACATGACTTATATTGTATATGTGAAATTCGGCCAAGGCTTAATTGTTTCATGTATATATTGATTTTCATTTCACTTTACACTTAACCTAATACACTTTACAAAAGAAAAAATCCTTGAAGAAACTTAAAGAAAGCTTGAGAAAGAAAGAAAGATTAAAGAAAGCTTGGATTTTAGTAAGTTTTTCAAACTTGCTATTAGAGAGGAAAATGTTCCTTAGGTTCTAGGATTCAACATGTGATGTTCTTAGATTATTTCTTTCTTTATTTCTTGGTGTTTTTTTTTTATGGAAGTTTGATTGAAGTGTTGAGCATGTATGGTGAAGGAAGGTTGTGACTATTGTAGTTGTAAACTTTCTTTTAAGGTTTTGGAAACCATGTTGCTAATCTAGAGTTGTTGACCCACTCTTAAATGACCTAGATTTGATCTTGAGTTGTTTCATTGTGTTGAGACTTGGATTGGATGGAAGAATGATGATTGAAGTATTGATTTAATGTATTTGGTCTAATTTGTCCAATTTGTGGAAATTGAAAAATTAGGGTTCATAACTAATTCCAAATTTGGGGCTTTTCATATATGTTTGTCATTGTGTGTATATGATGCATATAAAGTTTCATGTTCATTGGATTACATCTTGATGTGTTTTGATGCATGAAATGACAAAATGCACAAACCCCCCCTTAATGGAGCTCTCGGCCAAGTGAAGGAATTTGGGATTTTGGTTGTTTTGATGTTTTGATGTTTTGCTAAGTTCATCTTAGAAATGATTTAGAATCATTCAAAATTGATTAGATCAATTTCGGACTAAAATGGACAAAATACCAAAGTAAGGGTAATTGGTAAATTCACTTAAATATGATTTATTGAATTTTTTTTCATAATTTGATTATTGGAATATTAAATAAATATGTTTATTTAATTAATCCGAGAAAAAGTTTTGAAATCTGAAAATAAGATTTTCCACCGCTTCCGCTGCGTTACCGGATTCACCCTAAAAAACCCTACAGTAAATACAAGACACACAAAGCTTTACAGGCAAACTCGCCCAACTTTTTTTATTACTCACCAAAGTAAATACAAGGACCCGTACTTAGAACATGCAAGGACTCACAATGAACATTCACTCTTGTGCACCTACGCACTATGCTCTCTCTCTTACACGTTCTTCATTAATACAATAGATACTAGCGGCAGTTACACCCCAACTGAGCCTAGGTGTGCTGGCCCAATATGCATTAGTCAACTAATCACACATCAGTTACATCTATACTGCTCTAGGAAGTTTATGTTGGAGTTTTATACGGAATTACAGGGTTGGCGCAGCGGAACGCGAAAAACAGATTTTTCTGATTTCACAAATTTTTCTTGGAACAATTAAATAAACTTATTTATTTTATTAACCAATACTTAAAATCTGAAATTTTAACCCAAGAAATCATATTTCCTATAATTACCGAATTACCCCAAAGTTTTATAGTTTAATCATTTTGGTTCTTAAATAATAAAATACATATTTAATTCATTTTAAATCAATCCCAAAATGATTTATACATGTATAATACATGAAAATATAATTTTCAACACAAACCCCCAATTTTTTTACAAAAGCCGAGAACACCCCTGAACTTTTCTTAATTACGATTTGGCCCCAAATGTTCAAAACATGTCAAGATCAAATCCAATCAATACCAAATTTAATATAGATCATATATACATCAAATTACATCACATATATGAAAAACTCAAAAATTGGATTAGGTTATGAACCCTAATTTCACAAATTACTCCAATAGCACAATTTACATTAAATTGATAAAATTCAACACTTTAATCAATCCAATACAACACCAATCAAGTCTTACCATCATGAAACAACTAAAGAACAATTTTAGGTTAATTATGAATGACTAAGCAACTCTAAAATGACAACTTCACCATCAAATGGCTTAAAGATTACTTAATGAATAATTTCATTCAATCTTTAATTAACATACATGCTCATCTTTCTAACAAGTTTACAACCATTTAAATTACAAACTAAAAGAGTGAGATTATATCTTATCAATATAATTGAAGATAAGAACAATAGAAATAATTTCTATCTTGAAGGATGTTGGAAAATTACTTACAAGTTAACCTTTTTGCTTTGGTTTTCCTTTTGATTTCCTTTAAAACTCTCTCAAATCACTTTGTAAAATATTGTGTAACTTGTGTAAATTTGAAAAACAAAACAAAAATTCCTTATGTATTTTTTTAAAAATTGCCGAGAATAATAATAAAAAAAAATTGGATAAAGAATTTTTACAATTTGTTTCATTTGGATTGGTACACATTTTCCTTTAAGAAAAATAACATTTATCTAATAATAAAGCAAACCAAAATGTATTTCAATGACATCATGCCATTTCCAAGCTTTAATAAAACAAATCATTACTAAAGATATTTGTAACTTTAATTATTTTAATCATATAACATTTATATAATTAAATAATTAAATACAAATATCTTAAATATATGTATTATATTTACATTAAATATCTCAAATACATATATTAATGATATATGTTAAATATGACAATTAGATATTTAATTAATGTGTATTTAATAATATCAAATATCAAATACAAATAGTCAAATACACATTAATTCGGAAATGACTGTTAGGTCCCGATTGCATGTATTTTTCGTTTAACCGTTAAACGAGTTATAAATAATCAATATTATTTATAAAAGCTGCTCTAGTGCTCTACGAGTATATCTCACTAGTGAGACTCTCTAGGTTCAGACATATTCGTCACGAAATCAAATTCTGTATCCATAATTCACCTACCCGTAAATTATGACGAACACAGATAAACTCTCTGAACTATACATGTCGAGATCACTGCATACGTATAATCCTTCTATCACATGTATCCGGATTATTCCAGAGTTATAGATACAAACGTCAAATCTCTATAGATATAATCAAGTCGACGTTTTTATTAGCAATCCCTTAATAACACTTAGAACTAATTTCTACAGTGTACCACGGGCCCATGGATTTAACAGATTGCTAATTCCATATTGAATACCTATGCTATGTAAACAGAGCTGACAGATCATTTCTAGATACACACAGGATATCCTGAGCATCAATCCACACCCAACAAATTGGCGGAGGTCTGATCTAAATAGATCGGTGACGTGACTGCCATCTAAGTATGGAAGATAACTCATATATCAACAGTGATATCTCAAGTCAAAGAATCACTATGCTCACTCAACCCGAGAAGATTCTTATTGACGTTGGTGTATCATCCATTAAGAATCTTTGGTGAGTCGTTCAATGTTTATCCGCTATAAACACCTACACACGTCTATACGAGTTTCCAAGACTCATGGTTCATTGAGAAACCATCGAAATCCAAGATTCCAATATATGACATGTACCAGTCTCAACGGGTTTACTTTACTGACCAAGTAGTGTAAACCTTGACCGAGAACTCTCTAAGAATGACAACGTCATGATACAACTCAATGTCAGTTGCGACGCTTTTGTAACAATATCATAACTAATCATTCTAAGGTCGGTTACATCTTTACCATATCAAAGAAGATGTTATATAAATGAAACTGTATATTTTATTCATAATAAAATGTTACATTAGTATTTATAAGGAAATACATAATAAAATTGGCGCTCAGAGTACTAACCCTAACAGTTTACACACACACACAAAAGCCTCAACCGAATTTCCTCACATGTTTCCCAACTGGCCACGGATACTAGCAGTTTTCCCCACAACTTCCCCATGTGCTCTGCATGTGAAGCCAACTTTCTTGCATGTGTAAGCCAACTGCCTTGCAAGTGCGCGTCAACTGTCTACGGACAACTGCCCCGTATGTGCGCTGCATGTGAAGCCATCTCCCATGCACAACTGCCTTACATGTGCACGCAACCGCCTTGCCCAAGACAGCATCAACTCCTTACGGACAGGATCAACCACCCAATATCTCAGTAACACTCCCTTAAGACAGCATCAACTACCCAATGTGTTAGCAACACTTCCTTAAGACAACACCAACTGCCCACACACATAGCTCACCCAAGCCATGCGCTTCTTGCGAGTGCTTGGCTGCCGCCAACGCCACTCGTTCCTCATTTCTTCGAGCAACCAGTCTAAGGGGCTAACAAACCACCCCCACCTGAACTAGGCGACACCCTCGTCGTAACTGAGTCAAGATATGTCTGGACTACCCTCTCAAACTGCCACAAAGTAGTATTCCATTCTCAAGTTGTGTCGGCCTCTGCACAACCTTTCCACTGAACCAAAAAATCTATCTGACGATTCTTTTTACTCTGCCCATCACCCCATGATCCAATATCTTCTCAATTTGCTTGTCAAATTATTTTTCGAATTGTTGGCGGAGCTCGACTTTTCTGAACTCAACTCTCATCCTTGTCTTCATGGAAGGGTTTCAAGAAGCTTACATGAAATATAGGATGCACCTTGATCCTATCCGGCAACCTCAGCCGATAAGCCACTTGACCAACTCGTTTCACTACTTCAAATGAATCATCATATTTTGGCACCAACCCACGGTGCACTGTCTTGTTGGTGATCTTCTTCCAAATCTGAGGAGTTAATTTCAGTAACACTCAATCAATCACCTGAAATTCCAGCGGCCTCCCCTTCTTACCAGCATACTTCCTCATTTAGCGCATTGTCTTCTCAAGGCTATCTATCGCCTCTTCCAGCAACTCGTGATTCTCTCGCGTAAATCTATACGCAGCATGACACTTGCCCCCAGTGCTCTGCTTGATCACCTCATGCGGGGTTAGAGGCTGCTACCCCAATACTATCTCAAAAAGGTTCATCCCCGTTGATGAGCTCTTGTGCAAGTTGTACAAAAACTGAGCCACATCCAATAACGCCACCCAATTCTTCTGGCTTGCAGTCATATAATGCCTTAAGTACTCTTCCAGCAACCCATTCACCCTCTCCGTCTGACCATCAGTCTGAGGATGATTTGCCTTAGAAAACTTCAAGTCTGACCCCATCAAGCCAAATAATTCAGTCCAAAACCGACTGGTGAACCATGCATCTCGATCACTCATCATGTCTTGCAACAATCCAAAGTGTTTCACCACATCTTTGAAGAACATGCGTGCAGTTTCCTCCGCAGGGCACGCATGCGGTGCTGCCATGAACACATCATACTTAGAGAACTCATCCACTACAACCAGCACTGAACCATATCCTTGCACTATTGGAAATACCCCAATGAAGTCCATAGAAATGTTCTTCCATGGTTGTTCCGGAATGGGCAGAGGTTGTAGCATCCATGCCTCATTCTTCCGCTCCGTTTTATCAAGCTGACACACTAGGCAAGATCTCACGTAGGCCTCAACGTCATGATATATCCTCGGCCAATACCAACTCTGAGCCAGCAAAGCCAATGTTCTCTAAACACCTGGATGTCCCGTTTGATGGAGTTGGTGCTTGGAGTGCCAATCCGAATTGTATATTTATCACTTATTAATAAAATAACTATATTTTTTATTTCATACCGCATTAATGGTATTGTCATTATGCGTATTAGATTGATGTATAGATATGTTAAGAATAAGAATTACATCGACCTTAGAATAGTCTTGACACTAGGTGTAAACTATTATTAAAGTAAATATTTGTAATCGTTGGTTTTGGAATACAGTCGAATTCCTATAATCTAGAAGACCAGCACATGTCGTATATTGGAATTAGAGTTATAATATTTAACCCGATATACCATGAGTTTTGGAAACTCGTATAGACATGTGGGTATTCGTTGAAGCGAATACTGAATGACTCATAAGTGATTCCTAATAGTTGGTGTTGGGATTTATGTCCTAGAGCTTCATGTATTGTAAATGAAATTGATTATTGTAATAATAATAAATGCATTATTCTTTTTATCAAAGTTGTTTGATTTATATCGCATATTGTCCAATTGTCTTGTTTACCTTGATTACTATTGTACCTTCAGACTTAGTGTATGTTTGATGCACAAGAGGATTTAAGTCTAAAGTTAGTAATCTAAATAGTCCATAGAGAGCAAACAAAGATGGTACTTTGTTTGTGGTATATCTATAGCTGCGGTCCATTCTATACTTGTATGACGACCTTGATCCGGGATCGTTCATGTAGTGACATGGGAATGGAGGCACCTTGTATGATAAGATCATATAGGACTGGACTCAGATAAATACGAATTTCTTTTAATATTCGTTAATCGAAGAAATTCATTTTATCTAATAGATGGTCATATATGGATTCGATCTTAATCCTGAGTGTACTACGAACTCCTGCATGACAGGTTATGTCATTTGATTTACTATGGTGAGGTTGGTGTTGCATTCCCAGCCAATAACTACGTATTTTGGGGATATGATTTGGTATGTAGCTGGGAACGTTTTACATAGATATGAAATTCACTCATTCTTACGAGAAGCAGATGAATATCTCTTTTAAGAGTTGATTCAGGACTTGAACAATTTGAGCGCTCAACTTTTCTATTACGAATAGAAAATATTTTATATTCATAATTATTATGAATTAATTGTTCATTATAGAATTAATGGTGCTTAAGAGACAAAATATTTAGAGGGGTTTTAACGGACTTATGACTCGACTCTATTTATGAGATATTCGTGAAGGGCTAATCCATATGTAATGACTATATCGATGGACACCGAAAATGTTCGATTTATTTAATCCATCTACTACGGTAAGGAGTTCAACTTCGAGTTTTTAGTGGAATAACGCGGAGTTAATAATTCGCAATATTTGATTAAAAAGTTTAATTAATATTTCGGAATTATTGGAGCTCGGAACTGTAGGTCCATTTGGTCCCTGTGCTAGCTCGATTAACTGTAGCAAACCTAATATAACTAGATTGTCTAATTATATGCTCACATTATATTTATTTATATATTATTAATAAGATTAATAATATTTATTTTCACAAATGAAAACTATGTTAAATTAGTTTAACTTAATGTTTTCTAGAATTCTTTGATTATGAGATAATCAAGTTAGTAATAATTATGAGATAATTACTACAACATAATTGAAGGTAAATAAATCATTATTAATATATTGATTTTTATTTACCATTGGAGACAAAGCCATATGGCTTACCATGTCATCCAAGCAATTATGTCTATTAGGTGGCTTGGATACACCTAATAGATTTTTCATTAGCTAATGCATTTTATGCTTTAGTATGGCCTTCACATTCATGTGTTTGCCATTGAAAGAAAGCATTGAATGCTTAATGACAAAGCCATTGTCTTTAGCTTTACATTTCTTATACTTTGGTATGACATTCACATTTTTGTGTTGGCCATTGCAAGAAAGCATTAGATGCTTAATGAAAAGGTTAGTTGGCTTGTCTAAGAGAATATAATCTCTACCATTTCTCTCACTTCCTAAGGTTAACACTTTGCATTCATTCACAAAATTGTTGTGAGAAAAAATAGAGAGAAAATAGAGAAGAACTTCAAATATTCACAAGTGTTGTGAGAGTATTTGAAATTCCAAAAAGGCCAAACACCATTGTGACATCCTAAATTTCTAAATAGTTTAGAGGTTTAATCTTTGTAAGTGAAGCCCACACTTCGGTTTGTTGGTTTCGAGTCATAGTTCGGAAGATCGAGTGGCTTGATCTAAGTGTTGGACACTAAATGATAGATCTTGGCTAATACAACAAAGGGAGAAGACAAAGAAAATTTTGAAGATCCATACCGGACCCGGTGCCACCACAAGCAACTTCCGCCGTGCTAAGGAAAGTCGTTTCCTACAATTGGCATCGAGAGCTTAAGGTTGAAAAGTTTTCTTAACCTCTTCTCTTTTTAAGTTTAAGTTTTAATAATTTATATTAGATATAAATTATTAATATGCATGTTATGATGAGTAGGCACAATTAGATTCATGAGATGAATGGTTTTTTAATGTTCATGTGATGAATGTTTATTTTGATTCATGTGATGAATATATTGCGTTGATCGTTAATTTTTTCGGCTCTTATTTTTAGTATTGGAAATGTAAGACCATAAGGTCATATTCTTTCAAGTGTTGTAAGTTCATTTCTTTTGTAATAAGTCCATTTTGGAACTCAATTTGTAACTTGGAGGAGCCGATGCCACAAAGGACTCATTACGAACCTATTCCGCGAAGAACTCAGCAACATACCATGGAGCAAGATTTGAAGACCAAGGGATGTCTTGGATTTATTGTACTAATTAGATTAGTATTTTTTTAAAAAAAAATAAGAGCCCGGTTAACGCAATTTTTATATGTATGTGAAACTTCATTCCGTTACGAGTCCGTAAAAAAAACGGGGACCAAAACGGACTCCGGAAGCTCCCGAACGGAGTAAATGAAGTTTTAGTGTTTTAACACCAGACCGATTTCGTTCGAACTCCAGTCAAACGAAACTCGAACATTTTGCTACTGCCTGGAAAACGTTCGAACTCCCAGAGAACGCTACGCGAACATTTTCAGCCCAGACCTGGGCATATATATATGTTTTAAATTGTTTATTAACATGCCATATAGCCTAGGGTGCCTACTCTTGCATTTTCACATGCCATAACATGTAGACATGCATGATATTCAAGTTATAAAATATGATTTTATGTAAATTTAAAAGTTAAATTAGAATATAAGATGCATGTAAATGAATTAATAAGATTAATTAGTTTAAAGGTTTGAAAATTACGAATTCAAGTTTAAGAACAAATGGACATTATGAGTACATTATTTTCCTTGGTATATTGGATGGAAACCCAGATATAAATTCCATAGCCGCTTTCGAATGGACGGTAATTTGGTTTGCACTCGGGATACAATTACACGTACCTTTGGAGTAAATAACGTACTTTTATCTATTAAGTGGTTTAATGACATATAGTCCATTAGTTGAATTCTAAAATTTTAAAACCTATAAGTGAACTAATTTTTAATTGTTAAAATTAATTAGATCACTTAAGAAACTTGATTAAATTAGTTTAATTAAGTTAATGATTAGTAGAGACTATTAAGTATTAGTGAATAAAATTTTAAGTGTTAAAATTAGTTAGATCACTTATAATCCACTAGTATTAATAAAGATATGTTTTAACCGAGCATAATCTTAATACCTTAAACTTCAAAATAGTGAGTGGGAGAGGGATATACCACAATATATCCTGCGATCTCCATTGTTATCCAGAAACGTGAGATTCAGTAGGCGCCTCGAGACGGCTTTGTTTTGGTCCCCCTACGGATGGTGTCCTTATTGGGTCAATATCAAGTTTGGATTCCGAAAGGATAGAGACTCTAGATGTATTTGGTGATTTGACCTACCCTACGGCGACACTTCACTAGTTAAGTCCAAGGGTTCCGAAATAATGGGTCACACTCACAAAGGAATGGTTAAGTTGTTAATCAAAGCTTCCTTGATCAAAATAACGGTAGTTGATTAATATAGGAATAAGAGTTATTTCAGATATATTATTCAATTGAGAATGTCTCAATCTATCATGCGAATACTTGACCTACCTTACGGCGGCACTTATTTATGGGATGATAGATAATCGTGGCATAGTAATTCTTTTAGGTTTCTAATTCATTATACATTGATCATGCATCATGTTTAATTTTATGCCTAAATGTTTGACAATTTTAATATGCGACAAATGAATATTGAATGTGCGTTTATTATTTTTCCAGCCATGACATCTGCAATAATCTCCATTATCAAACAACAAGAAAAAATTAACCGGGGATAATTATGTTAAATGGAAAAGTGACATGAATGCTATCTTGGTCTGTGAAGACCTTAATTTTGTCCTAATGGAGGAATGTCCTCCTGAGCCAACACCTAATGTGGCAAGCTGCACGTAATGCCTATAATAATTGGATTAAAGCTGATGAGAAAGCACATAGTTATTTGATAGCATCCATGTCTGAGGTTCTTGCTGCACAGCATGAGCCTATGGCGACAACATCAATAATTATGCAGTCATTACATAACATGTTTGGGCAACCTTCAGACCGGCAACAACATGAGGCAATTGCCTCTGTATTGACCGCTAGAATGAAGGAATGCACATCATTCCGAGACAATGTGTTAAGGATGATGGCTCATCTTAATATGGCTGAAACCCATGGTGCACGTATCAATGTGCAAAGCCAGGTGACAATGATCATGGAAACCCTTCCGAAGAGTTTCCTACAGTTTAAAAGCAATTGTTCTATGAATAAATTGACTTTTACGTTGACTGAACTGCTAAATGAGCTCACCAATTACGAGTCCGTTATGAATGGTCCTCGTAGGCCAAATGCCGAGGCAAATATTGCCGAATCTTCTAAATCTGCAAAGAAGAAGAAGAAAGGCAATTGGAAGGCAAAGGAAAAACCAATGAAAAAGAAGAACAACAAAAGCTCCAAAGGAACCAATGCCAAAGGAAAATGTTTCCATTGTGAACAACAAGGGCATTGGAAAAGGAATTGTCCGAAATACCTTTCCGAGCTTAAAGAGAAGAAAAACTCAGGTAAATATGATTTACTTGTCATTGAGACTCTTTTGGTGGAGGATGATAAATCCATATGGATTGTTGATTCTGGTGCCACTAACCATGTTTGTTGTTCTTTGCAGCTACTTGACTCAATGAGGGACCTTTCTGAAGGTAGCTTCACCATGAGAGTTGGGACAATGGATGCTGTTTCAGCAAAAGCAGTGGGAGATTCCAAGTTAAACTTTAATAATAGTTATTTATATTTAAATGGTGTGCTATATATTCCTGGTTTTCGCAGGAATTTGATTTCTGTAACAAAACTTATGGAATGTGGTTTTTCTGTTTCATTTAATAATAAGTCAGTTATTATTAGTAGAAATGGATTAAATATATCCACGGGAAACTCCGAAAATAATCTATATGTATTAAGGCCGTTAATGCATGAATCACTGCTTAATACTGAAATGTTTAAGATTGAAAGATCTAAAACTAAACGGCAAAAGATTTATCATGATGATACCTATTTATGGAACCTTAGACTTGGTCATATTAACCTTGACCGGATAGATAGACTAATTAAGAACGGAGTTTTAAATCAGTTAAAACTTGGTACTTTACCTGTCTGCGAATCCTATCTAGAAGGCAAAATGACCAAAAGACCTTTTACTGGAAAAGGGATAAGAGCCAAAGAAACTCTTGAGCTAATACATTCGGATGTTTGCGGACCGATGAATGTAAAAGCCCGAGGTGGTTTTGAATACTTCGTCACTTTCATTGACGATTATTCCAGATATGGGTATGTTTACCTAATGCAACACAAGTCAGATACATTTGAAAAGTTCAAAGAGTATCGTGCTGAGGTTGAGAACCAATTAGGTAAAATCATCAAAATTCTACGATCAGATCGTGGCCTTCACATTCATGTGTTTGCCATTGAAAGAAAGTATTGAATGCTTAATGACAAAGCCATTGTCTTTAGCTTTACATTTCTTATGCTTTGGTATGACATTCACATTTTTGTGTTGGCCATTGCAAGAAAGCATTAGATGCTTAATGACAAGGTTAGTTGGCTTGTGTAAGAGAATATAATCTCTACCATTTCTCTCACTTCCTAAGGTTAACACTTTGCATTCATTCACAAAATTGTTGTGAGAAAAAATAGAGAGAAAAGAGAGAAGAACTTCAAATATTCACAAGTGTTGTGAGAGTATTTGAAATTCCAAAAAGGCCAAACACCATTGTGACATCCTAAATTTCTAAATAGTTTAGAGGTTTAATCTTTGTGAGCGAAGCCCACACTTTGGTTTGTTGGTTTCGAGTCATAGTTCGGAAGATTGAGTGGTTGATCTAAGTGTTGGACACTAAAGGATTGATCTTGGCTAATACAACAAAGGGAGAAGGCAAAGAAAATTTTGAAGATCCATACCGGACCCGGTGCCACCACAAGCAACTTCCGCCGCGCTAAGGAAAGTCGTTTCCTACAGTTAGAAGTACACACCACTGTCAATAGGAATCTCCTCAAGTCGAGTAGCATATGTAATCATTTGACTATAAGATAACATTGATTTTGTGTGAGATCCTTCACACTTATATGCCATGTATGTCAGAAACCTTTCATAGTCTGGCCTCTATATGTTCGTTGGATGTGGACCGATGCACTCAGTAATCAAGTGCGAAACAAGATAGGATCTGTCGGCCCGTATGTGTACTATAAGGGGTTTATGTATCCATGTAAGTAAAGTCACGATTCTTAAAGACTTTGGCCAAAGCTAATCACCTGGGGTGAATTGCATCAATTGTAAAAAATCATGGACATGTCGACATGAAATGTGTTGGGGTTTTAGCGCGGGAGCAGCGGAAGCTCGCGGTTCAGGCGAAATCGTAACTTTAAAACTTTTAAAGTTACCAAACAAATTATTCAATATTCAATATGAATAATTCATTCATATTTCACCTAATATATTTATTAGATATCAAATAACGACATAAATAGGTTATAAACACTACGAAACTTTTACGAAAATGTTTTTCCGCAAAATGGCATAAAATATGTTTTTGTTCAAACCGACCAACCAACACACATAGGGCTGCCCACGTCAGCTCCAATAGTGCTTGGGTAGTTCATGGGCTTCCCAAACAGTGACCAATTCACTGTTTGGACAGCGGACATCCGATAAGCCAAAAACTCACCCGATAAGCCCAAAAAGTCTTGATTTCTTAAACTTTTTCTTGATTTCTTCACTTTCTTCCTTGTTTCTTCAAACAAATTTTTTGTGCTTTCATACTTGTTAGGTTCGGTCATGGAGGTCTTATTAATGAATAAATAAAATTTTCCAACTTAAAACTAAGGCTTGACCGACTTAGGAAGGGTATTTTGGTCATTTGTATAATTTAATCTAATTAAATAATAATAAACTTTAAGTTAACAAATCCAATTTGTAAACTTTAAGCTTAATATAATCATGTCACATGTTACCAATAATAATCAAATATATTGCATAACAATTATGTAATATTGAAATAATTTAATTATCTGGATATTTAACATTTAAACATCTAAATAATTAATTAATGCGATTATTATTATATATGTATTTTATTTACATTAAATAACATATACATTTATTAATTGCATGTGTCAAAGTCTCATTTGACAATTAATTAATATGTATCAAATCAAATCTTGTATCAAATACAAATATACATTAATTATTAATTGACTGAAATGCCCATAATGCATGTATTTTCGTTTAACTGTTTAAACGATTCGAATTAACTCATTTAATTCGGTGAAGTATAATGAATAATCTATATTATTCATAAAGTGTTGCCCAATTGCTCAATGAGTACACTTCATATTGTGAGACTCTCTAATTTTAGGTTTATCCGTCACGAAATCCAATTTCGTGTCCATAATCCACCCACTCATGAATTATGACGACCACAGATAATCTCCCTAAACTATGCAAGTCGAGGTCATTGCATACGTATAATCCCTCTGTCACAGGCTATCAATAATATACCAGGGATATATATAAGAACGTCAAATCCCTAAGGTATAATATAGTCGACTTTTAAATTTATGATCTCTAAATAACACTCGGAACTCGCTTCTGAAGTATACCACAGCCATGAATTTACTAGATCGCAAATACGTACATGATACATATGTCATGTACATACGACTAACTGATTCTATCTGATACTCACAGGATATCATGAGCATCAGTCTACACCCAACGAACATGTGGAGACATGACTGCCATCAAAGTATGAAGGATATCTCATATATCCACAGTGGTATCTCGAGTCAAAAGACCACTATGATACTTGACTCGAGAAGATTCTTATTGACGTTATTGTACCATATATTAGGAAATCTTCGGTGAGTCGTTCAGTGTTTATAAAATAAACACCTACACGTCTATACGAGTCTCCCAAGACTCATGGTTCATTATGATAAACCCTCGGACCAAGTCACGATATACGACATGTACTAGTCTTAACAGATTAATGAGGACTTGGGCATACATCAAGCCATTATCAAATCTGTCTTCCCGAATTGCATTCACCAACTGAAGAGGGTTCATCCGACTAGCCCCGGTCGAGTCTCATTTTCTTTCCTTGCCTATTTTCGCAGCCACAATTGCATTCAATTTCTCCATTTGGGGCAGTCTCTTGCCCTATGTGGACCATCACAGATGAAACATCATTTGTTGTTCGTCCCCTTAGACTTCTCATCATCTTGTGACTTCATTTTTCCCTTCTTGTTCTTCTTCTTCTTTTCTCCCTTCTCATTTCCCTTGCCATTCAGATCAGGTTTGGACTTGGTTGAAGAACTAGGTCTATAGTCCACAAGGAAATCCGCTGCTGCCATGGCCGCGGGCAAGTCACACACACCTTGCCTCCGCAATTAATTTTGTGCCTAATTTTGCAATCCAGACATGAAGTTAAATAGCTTGTCCCCCTCGGACATATTCCTTATGTCTAACATCAAGGAACTAAATTGCTTCACATAGTCTCAAATGGAACCAGTTTGCTTCAAACTTTTCAAGATTTCCCTTACAATCCACGCTGTGTTGGTGGAGGGGAATTTATCCCTCAAATCATTCTTCAGCACCTCCCATGTCTCTATCTTGGGACGTCCCACTGATTCATCATCACCTAACCGAGTTCGCCACCACAACTTCGCATCACCCGCCAAGTACATGCTTGTGATGGTAATTTTTCCCCCCTCAAGAACATGAGAAGCCTTGTAATACTGATCCATGTCCCATAAGAAGTTCTCCAACTCATTTGCATTTTGAGCACCACCAAATGGTTTTAGTTCAGGAACTTTCAACTTGGTCGCGGTCTCACCCCCGGTAGGTTGACCACGCCTTAATACCCTATTTAGAATAGTGATGTCCCCCATCATCTCCTTCTTACTCATTTTCCACGCATCCACCAAATCCACACAGTCTTTAGTGACTATAGCAATGTGTTTCTCTGCATCTATCCGTTGCGTTTCAAGTTTGTTCCGAAGGCCTATGACTTCCTCCGCCAATTGCTTCATCAACAAAAATAAAGGAGGAACAGTCTCTCGGCTAGATTCCCCAACGACTGCCTCCAATATAGCCACCCGCTCTTTTAGTTCAATGTTAGTTCCATCCGCTATCAGACCAAGACGACGCTCTAATACCAGTTGTCACACGGCTAAATTTCAACCCCAAGTTTTCTTAGCCAAGTGCGACAATAAGTTCTCCCAAAATTAGTTAGCCTTCTAACGCACACCCGCAAGCCACAAGCAGCAACTCTCAACAATGTTCACACACCCTCACAGTAAAGCACATAAGCCAACCAAACATCAAGTAAATATAAGACACGCAAAGCTTTACAGGAAAACTCGCCCAACCTTTTGTGAGTCACTAAAGTAAATACAAGGACCCGTGCTTAAAACATGCAAGGACTCACAATGAACATTCACTCTCGTGCACATACGCACTATGCTCTCTCTCTCTTGCATGTTCTTCTTAAATACAATATATACTAATGGCTGTTACACCTCAATTACCCATGGGTGTGTTGGCCCAATAGGCACCAGAAAACTAATCACACATCAGTTACATCCCAACTGCTCCATGAAGTTTACACACACACAAGCCTCAATCGAATTTCCCCACATATTTCCCAACTGGCCACAGTTACTAGCAGTTTTCCCCGCAACTGCCCCATGTGCTCCGCATGTGAAGCCAACTCCCTTGCATGTGCGCACGCCAACTGCCTTGCAAGTGAGCGCCAACTGCTTACAGACAACCGCCCCACATGTGCGCTGCATATGAAGCCATCTCCCATGCGCAACTGTCTTGCCCAAAACCGCATCAACTCTCTACGGACAGCACCAACCGCCCAATATCTCAGCAACACTCCCTTAAGACAGTACCAACTGCCCAATGTGTTAGCAACATTTCCTTAAGACAGCACCAACTACCCACACAAAGCCCACCCAAGCCACGCGCTTCTTGCGAGTGCTTGGCTGCCGCCAACGCCACTCGTTCCCCATTTTTTCGAGCAGCCAGTCTAAGGGACTAACATAAACTACCAAATTTATTTATATTAATTCTTTATAAACATATACATATAAGATATATAATTAATTTATTTACTAAAATGACCAACCAAAACTAGACAATATTATTTTTACTGTAATAATTGACAATAATTTTTCTAACTAAATTGAAAATTAACAAAAGCTAGTAATAATAAATTAATAAACTAATCAATAAGTTCAAATTCATATTCAATCGAAATCGAATTGAACAATTTACTAAATGAATCAATTTTTTCAAATACATATTTAATGCGAATCGAATAGAACGAATAAATAAATCTCGACGTTGGGACCTTCAAAATTAGGGCAATGACTAAAACTTTAGGGTCTGTTTGGTTCAACGGAGGGGAGAGATTTTAATGGAGGGGAGGGGAGGGGAGGGGAGGGGAGGGGAGTGATTTTAATTAAATATATGTTTGGTTCAAAGGAGGGGAGGGGAGGGGATATGAGAGTTTTTAATTAAATATATGTTTGGTTAAGAAGAGATGAGAGAGATTTTAAAACTAATTTACTATTTTATCCTTATAGCATTTTATAAATAAATTTAAAACATATAGGCTTATATTATCTTTTAAACAAATAATAAAATTAAAATTAAAAGCTCTACATAATACGTGTTATTAAAAATAAAATTAAAACAAATATAAGATAAGAGAATAAAAAGAATTGAATGGTGAAGCAAATATAAGAGAGATTTGTAATTAAGATAATTTTGGATTTTAATGTATAAGTAGGGATAATTTAGTCAATACATTTAATATTTAATTGCTCACTTTCTCTCCCCTCCAAAACCCCCCACTTTTGGAGGGGAGCAAAAATTGGCTTAGGAGGGATTTTGCTCCACTCCCCTCCCCTCCCCATACGTGTTATTAAAAATAAAATTAAAACAAATATAAGATAAGAGAATAAAAAGATTGAATGGTGAAGCAAATATAAGAGAGATTTGTAATTAAGATAATTTTGATTTTAATATATAAGTAGGGATAATTTAGTCAATACATTTAATATTTAATTCTCACTTTCTCTCCCATCCAAAACCCCCCACTTTTGGAGGGGAGCAAAAATTGACTTAGGAGGGATTTTGCTCCCCTCCCCTCCCCTCCCCTCCCCTCCCCTCCCCTGTGAATTAAACTAATTCAAAATGTTTCAGATTTGTTCATTGATAAGCCATCCTTCACAGTCACAGCGACGCAAGAGTGGAAGATTCGAGAGAGAGAGATGAGCGGAGTATGGAGAGCAGGGTATGTAGCGAGGAGAGCAGCACAGAAGGAGAGGGTTCAGATCCTCTACCGCCGTGCTCTCAAAGACACTCTCAACTGGGCCGTCCATCGCCACCTCTTCTACAAAGATGTAGGCCCCACATTTCCCTTCTTCTTCTTCTTCTTTATTATATATTATTATTATTATATTATTGTTTCTTTCTTTTTTGCCCTAGGCCGACGACCTTCGCCTCAGATTCGAAGCCAACAGACACCTGGTACATTTCCACTCGCTCCGCATAATGAGCTTCGTGTTTAGTTTCTCATTCCTTTAATTTTATGATTTATTTATCTGGAATTATTGGAATTTACTTGTGGATTTCAATTTCATTGCAATTTATTAGATTTATGGGTGTGTGAAGGAATTGAATTTTGTTTTTGGAGGTTAAAGTTACTCAGTTGATTTGATTGTTCTTGAAACCCTGTCCGGTCCATCGACGGGCGATTGAGAGAGGGTCAATTATCAGAGGTCGTACCCCGGTCGAACAGGTGGTCACTAATTAATTATATATTTTTTTATTATTTTTTACAAAAATATAAAAAACCTGCCCCTAAAGCCCGGACCAGGTCACCGGTTCAGTGGGTCTGATGCCGGTTCAACTCCTACCCGGGTTGAAGGGGTCACCCAGACTGGGCCTTGGACTGGGTCCCGGTTTATATGGTTAGAGTGGCTAGTCCGATCCGGATTTTAAATCATTGGTATAGAATCATTCTCCACGTGGGGGCTTACTGCCAGCAAAAAAAACACAAAAAACGCATTGGAAACTGTGTGCATTAGAGTCATTTTTTGGGGGTCTTTTAGTAGGGCATCGTTATTTTATTTTTATAAACAAGGATGCCCTCACTAGAGAATGACTCATTTTGTATTAAGCATATTCAAGATTTATAGTGCTGCTTATTATTGTTGGAGTATGTTACTTTACAGTGGAACGTCATCTTCCACTTGTTTAGTGAATGCGTAAATATATATATATCTCAGAACTCAGAACTAGCAAATCCGATTGCGTGTCTTCTTGTGTAAACTTGCTAAAGCTGCGGCATTGAAGTTTGGGAACCACTTAAATTGGTTCTGCTCATGATTGCGCACTTGTATGAGTTGTGAGAGCTCTGTTGTGTTGTGTGCCAGATTATGTTTCTAGTATTAGTAGGCTATCTGTTTAGGTTTTGTTTGGTGGATCTGCAGGAGGACCTTGACACAATTGATAGAATGATAGATGAGGCTGAAGCAGCCCACAACAAGTGGCGTCACCCTGATCCGTATATTGGTTAGTGCTTTTGTACTAGCTCAAGTAATTTGAATCCATATTTTGGCTGCTGTTGGGTTCTTTATGATAATTTAGGCTTGAAGCTTGGAAGTTTTGCAAGATTACCTCAGTTGTCTATATGAAACTATTTTCTTATTAGGGTATTGATTATTGAAAATGAGGCTCCTCTTGTAAAAATCACATAAGAAACTTATAATCTTATTTTAGGATTCTTTGTTTCCTTTATTTTCTTTTTGAACTATTGAAGTTTGTGGGAAAGGAGAGTTCAAGTGTAGAAATTATTGCCATCCATATTATTGGAGACTTTTTTCAATGACTTGATATTTTGGTCTATGAGCGGTGAGCTTAAGGCTTAGTTGTTCATTTTCTTCACCTTGCATTTTTTTTAATCCTTTTCCCCATCTTGAATAAATTTATGTAACATCATTCAGCTTTTACTTTCAAAGAGAAATTGAAGGTTGTTTAGGAATTAGTTCTGTTGTAGGTTGTTGCCCACAAAGATGAATCTCTGAAGGTAACTAGAGAGCTGTCGCCTTATCATTAAAGTCAGTGATGGTTTCTGGATACTAGTTGATAGCGCTCTGAGCTTCCGTCCTTTTGCGTAATCCTACTCCATCTTCTGAAGCTTTCTGGCATAATTTCTGAAATTTGATGATGCTTGAAGGGTTTGCAATGTTTTAAAAATCGGATTGAGGCGGCGCCTTGGGGTATGCCTCACCCGCCTCGATCATGGAATTGGGAAAAGACGCCTCAATTAAGCGAGGCGGGCCACCTTGCTGTGTTTGGAGTCGAGGCGTCTAGAGGCAGTGCGAGGCGTCTTGTCATCGATCTCACAGCTCTAAATGGAGGCGTCATGTCATCGCATACCAAGTTTTTGAACCTTGAGGGTTTGTATTATTTAATAAAAGAGTTGGGGTGGGTCAATAGTATGTCAATAAAAAAAACAGAAAGACACCATGTAAGGACAATGTTGTTGATTACACCATTTGTCTGAATGTCTTGTATTTCAATTTTCTCTCTTGTTCACATCCGAAGTTCCGAACGTTTCCTTCATTGTCAGGAACTGTAATTTGCCGTCAGGCTGTCAAGCTTCACTCTTAAGCTGTTCACTTTCTCTCATAAACAAATTAGAGTTTTTGTTGGTTTGTAAGAGTAAATGCACTCAATTTTTGTGGTGGTGAAGTTTCTTAGGTTTATGCTTGTAATTTGACAGTCATTTATGTGATTGTGATAATGTGCAATGCTCTCTCTCATGGTGCTTTCTCCAGCTTTAAAACTTCTCTGTGGTTTTGAAGCTTAATAATGTTTTCTTTGTGCAGTTCCTTGGGCTCCTGGTGGTTCCAAGTTTTGCAGAAACCCAACTCCACCTGATGGGGTAATTTGTCATGATTCATTATTTTGGTTTATCGTTTCTCTATCTCTTCTTTTACATGTTCATTTAATCATTTTTAATGTGTGTGGCTTATAATGTTCTGCAGTCTCACCAAAATTAAATAAATTTATAGACATTGCTAATCCTTTACATCTGCTTCAGTTTGATCACAGTTCATGCACACACAATGCCTTAATGTAGTCTTCTTTCAAACCTAAATTAAAAACGGGGTTAATCCTTTACTTATGCTACAGTTCTGCAAATTGTTTCTTACCCAATTCTGATATTTTGTTCTTTGCAGATTGAGATAGTATATAACTTTGGTAAAGAAGATAATGACTAAATTCTGCATCTTTAGGTGAGTACTGGAATTGGCTATTGGACTATTGTGATGATGGGCACTTTCTAAATTAAATGAGTCATAGCTTGTTGCTGAATTGATTGGCCAGTTGTTGTCGCAACTCACAACAATGCTTTTGCTGAATTATTTTTTGCACCGTGTTTGGTCAATTTGGAATTGAGTTTTTGACCTAGTAGAACTGATATGCTGACTTTGAATTTCTCATGAAGATACGTTATACAGGATGTATGACTACATGTTGATACATCCCCTCGATCGTTTTCAGTTCATTTAGGATGAGGGCACTCAGCGCATGCGTGTTTGTTGAACCCTTTGTTAATTCGATTTCTAACTTTGTTACTGGTGCAGGTTGACATGATCCATGACTTTGATGCCGAAGATGATCATTCACGACCAGCATCTCCTTTTTTTTTTTCTGTTATTCAATTGAATGCAATTGTTGTAGTTGTAATAACTTTCTAAGATGTTCAGTTGCTCCTTTCCCTGTGTATCTGGTCTTTTTTTTTCCTTTAAGATGAGCCATTTTGACTCGGAATAATTAACCATTGTGTTTGGTTTACATTGCTCAAAATGAGGACAAAATAAATTGCATCATTACATAATTGCATGTTTTGTCTTCTGTATCTACGGCAGTTGCTGGTACAATTTATTTACATCCAAGATGGCAAGTTACAAACGTTTGTTAACATTATGTAGGGGTGAATAATTGGCGGGTTAAGGCCAAAACTGAACTTGAACCCGGAAAATTGAACAGGATACTCCAGATGGGTCGGTTTTGAAAGAGGGTTGTTGGGTCAAATTTTAAAATTGAAATATTTTTTATTATTTAAAATTGGAAAATATTGGGAAGGACATGAGGTTTTAATCTTTGAATTCGCTCTGAACAACTCTTTTAGGTTTTGGCCGATTAGAAGATAATCTCAATTTAGGCTCTATTTGATATTATGGTTTTATATATTGTGAGATGATAAAATTATATTTTGATCAAAACACAATATTTATGTATGTGGTTAATGATAATAGTAATTTATTTTAAAAATTGAGTTTTGTAAAAATTAAGATTTATAATTTTTCCTTACTATCAAAATATTAAAAAAACATACTACAATTATTATTATTAATATTATAAAACAAAATTGCATATTATGAACTATCATTTTTTTCATCATATTTTTTAATTAAAATATCAAACATGGTCTATCTCAAATTCTCTGACTCTAATGGCACCCTAATTAACCTAATCTAGTAAATTTTTATGACCAAAATATCTACTCCTTAAATTAACTACTTACATATCCCATCTAGGGATGTGAATGGGACACGGACTGTCCAAGGAACCCAAAAGGCCTAAACCAATGGGTGATGGATATGACAAGTTGGTAGGTGTGTGGCTCTGATTCAGACACAACAAATGACACAATTGAGTATACAAATCTTTTGCTCTCTCATTATCTTCATCACTTCCATCACCAAGCACACAGAGACAGAGAGTGAGTGAAAGCTATAATAATGGAAGCTTTGTGCAGAGTTGGTACATTAACATGGTCACACTCAATCTCTCCTAGCCTTCACATTGCTGCTCAACCCTTCTCTGTCAGTAGTACCACCAACTTCTCAAATTTTACTGCTACTTAATTTTGTTTTAATGTCTTTGAGCTTTCCATGCTTTAATGCGCTTGAGCTTTTTCTTGTTTATATAGAGGTGTGACACTAAGAAATTCAGAATTTTGTGTGCTTATGATCAAACCCAGAAGGTAAAGATTGTTGCTTTTTGAGTTTTACAAGGTGGCTTACTTTATATAACTTGTCTGATTAATTTTGATTCGAATAGGGTTGCTATTATGTTATCTTCTTTAAGCAGTGTGCTAATCAGGAGCCACCTGTGTTGGCCTAAATTTTTGCTGCCCCATGCGAGTTCCTAAAAATAGTAAAAAAATATATAATTCATATTATACACTTAAAATTAAAATTTCTTTAGATTTGGCACCAATTTTAAGCTGAATTTTGGGGCCACGCGCCTAATCAATCGCTTGTGTCGACTGTCTCAAGAACCACCTCTGGGTGCTAATGTAATCATGTATTGCGTGTTTAATTTACTTGAATCAAAAATACATTCCAAAACTAGAAATTGATTTAATAAGGGGAGCTTAAGATCTTTCCAGTTGATTTAAGTTATTATTGCCTCTACTTTCCTTCTTTTATAACTATAAGACTTTTCTTTTATTAAGTTAATTCCAAGTTGTATGGATTGGGAATTTCAAATTTGTTGTAATTGTGTTCAAAGCTCGTTTATTTTAGTCTAATGTTGATTATTAGGTACATTCGATTATGTATCTGGGCGTATAATTTTGATTTTAGTGTTTCCTTTTATCAATAAGGTTTCAATTATTGTTATTGTACAACAGAAGTTGTAATGTTGAATGGCTTTGTTTCCTTGGAGATTTTGTTGACATTTTGTAGGTTGTTGTAGGTGAATCAGATGACAGTATCTGTAACGGGAGCTACAGGTTTCATTGGTAGAAGATTGGTGCAAAGATTGCAAGCAGGTTACATGCTCTTCATCTAGCAGCAATTACAGAAAAACTAAATTTTTCTGTGTTATGTGTTTGTTGATCATCTTATGGGCTTAAGGTAGATTTTCTTAATCCAATTTGGAATGCAGATAATCATCAAGTTCGTGTCTTGACACGCTCAAGATCTAAAGCCAATTTAATATTTCCCGGTAAGAAGGTAATGAATTCAACAAAACTATGAAGATTAATCTTTTGAATTTCATTTTTGGAAGGAAAAAAAAGAGTTCATCTGCTTGCATCTTTTAATAACATGCTGTATTGGGGGGAATATCGACTCCATTGAATTGTATTTTTCCACTGCATTCATAAAAGCCCTTTTGCGAAAAGACAAGGGTAAGGCTGCATACATATTGAATCAACCCCATAACCATAACCCATGCTGTAGGAAGTCTGGTGCACTGGCCATCCTTATACTACGTTCAAACATTGTTGGGATTTCTGAAGTCAATTTCAACACATTCTCTAAGAATAATAGAATTTTAAACTTCGCTCTGGTTACTCTGAAACAAGTTTTCTGTATTCTTTTGGCTAGAATTTTCCCTTATATTTTGTTCCGTGTACTGGAATTTGTAGACAAGGTATTTCCTGGTATTATGATTGCTGAGGAGCCACAGTGGAAAGACTGCATTCAGGGTTCGACCGCTGTTGTAAATTTGGCAGGAATGCCTATCAGTACAAGATGGTCCTCTGAGGTAAGCAAAAGTTCAACTGGTCTGCTCTTCATGTGCCAAATTTCACAGCAGTTGTTGCTATGAGAAAGTAGTTTCATAATACATTAAATGCCATTTTCTTATACTGCTCTTGTCCGAGTTGAATCTCTTTACCAGTTTGTATGATCTTTTGTCTTGACATATCTTGTATAAAGTAATTCATAGTAATTTCAGACTAATTCATAGTAATTTCCAATTAACGAAAATCTTCAGGATTTTTACCGTGTTGGCTGCATAAAAAATTTTCTGATAAATTTGACCCTGAAGTAGTTATAGAATGCAGGGAAAAAGAGAAGAACCCTATCACTTAACAAAGCAATGCCTATATGCATGCTTGACATTCCTTTGTAGATTTTCATGTGCACTTCTATCAATGTGAAGGTTGTTTCTGGCCCCTCCATTGAAGCATTGAGCTCAGTCACCATTCAATTGCTCTTGCCTTTCATTATTCATGGTTATCTTTTTGGTGTTTTTGGGCTAAATAAAAAGGCACACACGTGTCACCATCTTCTCGAGTTGATTCTATATTTGTTATTTTATCCTCAGAGCTGTAGATTGTTAATGTCTTATTGTATTGTAGATCAAGAAAGAGATCAAGGAAAGCAGGATCAGAGTCACCTCAAAAGTTAGAATTTATCTTCTTCTTTGCATATCTACATATCAAAGCATTTGAAAGAAGGTTTTTTTTTTTCAATTTTTTGTTGAAAATAATATTTATTTCCTGTCTATTGAACCAACATTTAAATGATTTTGAAGGTTGTAGATTTAATTAATGAATCGCCTGAAGGAGTTCGCCCCTCTGTATTGGTTAGCGCAACAGCTGTCGGTTACTATGGTTTGTTTCTAACACTAGATCTTCGACTTTGAGTTTCATTTTATCTGAAAACTTCAATGTGAAACGTTCTAACGCCAATCATCCCTTGTCCTCTGTACATGGAACCCAAGAAACTATAAATCAGAAAACACATAATCTGTAACCGCAAACAGGATTCCCAAACTAGTAACATGGATCTAATACCATGTTATTCAAATTCAAATCAAAATATTAAGCTGAGAGATAGAGGTCCAAACTTTAGTACAAGTAGTCCCCATAAGCAAACTTAATCAATCTGAGATACCTTCACAAGTCATAATTCAGCATGCTGATTTTGCAATTCTTGTTTTCTTGAAAAGATTTATTTTTGTTCTCCTCAGAATATGTTAATTTTCTATTTCTTCACTTTTCTTAAATGCTCAGGAACTAGTGAAACCAAAGTATTTGATGAGAGCAGCCCATCAGGAAATGATTACTTGGCTGAGGTAAGAGTCTGATTTCTGTAAAATTATTGAGAGTAAACATCCCAAATGTGTGCACTATACTTTCACATTGGGGTTATTTTAGTCAGTAAATTGGTTTTAATTTATATTGATTAGTGTGTAGAACTTTTTATTGTTTGGTCAGTCTCAATAAAGGGGTTTTGGTAACTGCTCAGTTTGTTTGGTGTTTCTTTGTGGATTATCATCTTTTGATGAGGGAAAAAGAATTTAAAGAGTGCTATTTGCTTTTGAAGGCGAAGTCCTTCACATGCCATAAGGTGGTTGGTACAAGGCACTATGAAGTTATATAATTAAACTAAAGATCATGGAACTTTGAGCTTTCTTTCACATAATTTCTTAGTTTCGACTTGTAAAAACACCAAATACGGACAGTGTCCTTGCCTTCCACAGTTCCACTAACCGAATATATCTGGCCAGGTCTGCAGAGAATGGGAAGGAACAGCCCTCAAAGTGAATAAGGATGTAAGATTAGCACGTATTCGCATCGGTGTTGTTCTTGGTAAAGATGGTGGTGCTTTAGGTATAATTCATCTTCCGAGTATTTTCTCATTAATTCTTTTTTTCAATCGCAATTGATGGTTGTATATTAGTATTGGAGTTATGACCAATCCAAATAGGCATATGACCAGCAAATTGGAAGACGATTTGCCAAAATGATCATTGGCATTCCAGTTTTTTCGTGTAATAACTATAATGAGGAGTATTCTACTTCAATTGTCTGAATTTTGACTTTTATTTGGTCAACTGAAGTTAGCCTTATTCTGAACCAAATGGATTTGAATTTATCAGTACTAATTGACAGAGGATATATAGATGCTTATCCATTTTTTGATACAATACTTTTGAAAAGTATTCCTGGTGCTATATACATGCTTACAACTCTGGCCTCTGCAGCTATGATGATCCCTATCTTCATGATGTTTGCCGGTGGACCTTTGGGCTCTGGTCAACAATGGTATTTACTCTTTGTCCTCCTAGGTACCATTTAATTAGTCGTCGTGGGGGATATTTTTCTTCGAGGCTGCTCCAAATAGGCAGTCCTTCCCGATCGTAAAGTTCCTTTCTTTTGTATTCCTCCAAAAATTTTAGATAAAGATAGAGGAATCCACTGAACCCATCAATCTGTTTGAACAATGGTCCCTCCTACAGTCCTTTTCCAGAACTTTAAATAATTGCTTGTTCTTGTATTGGTCTAGGTTTTCATGGATTCACTTGGACGACTTAGTGAACCTGATATATGAAGCTCTATCCAATCCATCGTATCAAGGTAATGCTGTACTAAATTTGGGAGTGAAACTTATTAACTTGGTTGATGGTATTTTATTTATTCCATGCCTTTGCTTTAAATATCGTGTTTGGCTACCACTTGCAAAATCTATCCAGGTAACTTCTTGTTTTGGATTTTCCAATTTAGATTAACATAAGTTATTGATGTCCATTCCAGCTTTAGATGGTATGACACTCTTTTAATGTGTTGTTTGAAACATCTTGAAATTTGGTACGGTGCTTGGTTTCTTTAAACCAGTTTGATCCTGCAACCTTAGCTTTCCATGATTCTCAAAATTTCTTGGGAAATATCTGAAGATATTAGGTTTCTTTCACTTTCACTCTAAACTGCACTGCTATATTCTCCAAATAGTATAGCTATCAAATTCTTAGCATCCGATTTATCTTGTTCCATTGGGCATCGTTTTACGGTTCCCTACAGGACACTTGATTTTAAGACTCCACAATAATTGAACTCAGTATTAGTGTGCTGAATGTTAGGTGTCATCAATGGTACCGCGCCAAACCCTGTTCGAGTGGTGGAGATGTGCAAACATCTGGGCAATGTCCTTGGCCGACCATCATGGCTGCCTGTACCGGACTTTGCCCTCAAAGCTGTTCTGGGCGAAGGTGCTTCTGTGGTAAGAATGTCATTATTCCATACGATACCCGCAATGCTTGTTCCTGTGTAGCAACTACAGTTTCCTGAAACAGATATTGTCAAAACTAATTGCAGGTTCTTGAAGGGCAAAGGGTGGTTCCTGCAAGAGCCAAAGAACTGGGTTTCCCATTCAAATACAGGTATGTGAAGGATGCACTTAAAGCTGTTCTTGATTGAATGGAGAGCTTGTCTAAAGAACAAGCATGCATATTGGTGGTTGGATTTTAGTTGTATAATCAAAGTCAGATTGTCACACGCATGACTCTTTTTGTAGTTTTTGTTGAATGATTCATCCTTGATAATAAATTCTTTAATGGACATTATGGTAAGTATTTGAGATGATGATCCTTGATGTAATGATAAGGTTACTCCATTGTGACATGAAGTTCACAGGTTCGAGTTGAAGAAATAGTATATTCTAAAAGTTTATAGTTTATAATGGACATTATATAATAAATATTTTATTTGTAAAGTATTTGTGAGGACGAGCCTTGATATAATGATAAGGTTACTCCATTATGACCTGGAGGCCACAAGTTTGAGTCAAGAAAACATTATCTTTTAAAAATTTATAGTTTATAATGCACATTATGGTAATAAATATTTTATTTGTAAAGTATTTGAGAGGATGAGCCTTAATGTAACAATAATGTTATTCCATTGTGATTTGGAGGTCACATGCGAGTAAAAAAAAAGCCTCTTCTAAAAGTTCAAATCGAGAAAATAACCTCATCTTCATAATAAATTCTTTAATGGATATTTTGGGTAATAATTTTTTTATTCTTATTAGTATTTAAGATGTTCTGATAAGTCCACCCTTTTAGAAATCACAATATGCTATAGCTTAGTTCTAGAGATGGCCATTTTTGGTCTAGATAAAAACCAGGATGTTCCGGAAACTCGAAAGAAAGGTTGATATTTCATTAAACCAGGATTAGGCTCGAAAAATCCAAAACCAGGATGTTCCGGAAACTCGAAAGAAAGGTTGATATTTCATTAAACCCGGATTAGGCTCGGAAAAATCCAAGTTCCAAGTTACATTTTGAACTCAGATTATAGTGTATACAGGTCGGGTTGAACCCAACACTTGGCCCAGATTATAGTGTGGGGTTCTAGAATAGTATGTAAATGCAGTCCTAGAAATTATGCAAATGCAAGAACACCATGCAGTTGTAAACAAGAAGAAAGCATATGAGCAGGCAAATGTAGGAAGCATTTCTTTTTTCCCCCCTCCTATAGTTGCTTTTTCCAAAATACAACAGTGAGATCATTGCAGTTCTGTAGTTTCACTTGATCCGCAAGGGACAAGAAAAATGCACTAAAAAAGAATAATCCAACACGTGAGGTTTCCCACACTGTGGGCTATATAGAGGATTCAATATATGCGCAACATTATCTGTTTCCCACACTGTGGGCTATATAGAGGATTCAATATATACGCAACGTTATCTTTATTTTTTTTACCAAGAAATTATTTTCACGATTTGAACCTGTGACTTGTTAAGTAAAAAGCAATGATAAACCTAAATGCAATGATCGTCCAATAAATTATAAAATTAATAAACCTTTCAACGAGTACTTATTCCCTATAGAAGGCTGGAACTTTGGCTCCTCTTTCTTTTCAGGCTGCTTTTGCAGCTTCCGACTGTTTGTAAAATAGTTTTGCTTTCTAAACTGTTAGCTCTGGTCTGAGTGATGCTAAGCAAATTGATACAGAAAAATGGATCATAAAGCCGCATATCAGGAGTCTTCTGTGTTCCAAAATCATCAAACATTACCTAGAGTATCATATTTGTCTCAACCTAAACAAATAAAATTGAACATAAAATGAAAGAACTCACATGGCTTTGGGATTGGAAATATCCAAAAAGTCCTTTATGTGAGATTGAAGTTTGACATATTTTCCCTTTGGAAGAGTCATATTTTTCACTCCATGATATCATAATTGTCAAAGGTGCATCTCATATCTATTTTTATGAGTTGTGCCTAAACGCATCTCAAAGGCGCGTGCTTTTTGTACCTAGGCGTGCGCCTTTTGTGCCTAGGCGTGCGCCTGATTGGATGTTTATATATATATATATATATATATATATATATATAATATATATATATATATATATATATATATTTTTTTTTTTCAATTTGTACCTGGCCTATGACCCTTTGAGTCTTAGTGCGCCTTACGCTTTTAAGAAACCGCACAATATCTCCCTCTTGTAACAGTAGGTTCTCCATCATCTAAATAATTAATAATTTGAACCAAGACAACATGAATCCATCAACTCAAAGACGTCTCTATCAGTTAAAATGACCTACAGCAATAACCAAACTAAACAAAGCTTTTTCCCACTAGGTGGGGTCATTTATATGGATCTTTTGATGCTATTATGCTCTATCTGAAATCATTGATTCATTCAGCTCCATAAAACCTAGATATCTTTTTATGGTTTTCGTCTATGTCAACTTAGGCATTCCCCTTTTCGCTTGGCATATGATAGCACTATTTACTCTCATTTTCTCACTAGATTACTTAAAGTTCTACGTTAAAATGACCTACAACAATAATACTCTCAAATTCTTAAGAAAATGCATAAATAGGGGTGGCAAAACGAATGGAAGAATCGAATTTGTATCGAATCTTTAACTAATCAAATCAAAATATGATGGATTTGTATTCCATTCGTTTACTAAACGAATCATAATATCATGATTTGTATTCGATTCGTTTATTAAACGAATCGAATATGAATATTCGTTTAGTCATAACTTACTAGCCGCTTGACTATATTGTAAAAAGTGCCACCTAAGCATCGTTTAGGTGGACACTTGGGTGGATTTTTCAAACATCCCTTATATGGCTATAATCGATTGCGTATTTTAAATTATGACTCGTTATATATTAGATAAAATTCTATATGTTTAATTAGACAAACCACATTTTGATTGGTCAAAGGCGCTTGTCCGAGTTGAACTACTAAAACGTCTTATCCTGCCAACCGCTTTTGACAACATAGCCGCTTGGTCACGAGTTCGAATTCTAGAAACAATCTCTCAGTTAAAAAATAATAAAAATAAGACTGCGTATGTGAAACCTTCCCCAAATTGTAGTAGGATCCAATCTCTAAAAGGTATTCATACTTGGCATATAGATTAGCATTCTAATACATGTTAATCTCATATTTCATGGTTATGTTGTTAAAGGGACACTTGTGCAGTTTTTCTGTATATTTGACTGGTCAGCCCGTAATTTGATTGGTAAAAAATGATGCTTGTATAGGTCGAACAACAAAAAACCTTACCACGCCCACCGCTTTTGACATCATAGTTTCGCTTCAAAAAAAAATACTAATCGAACCTATTATCATGAATCGATTGAACATTAAATGTAAACACTCCATCAAAAATAGAAAAAAAAAAACAAAAACAAACAAACAAACCATTTTCACTGTGAATGAATATTCATACCAAGATAATCAACCTTCATTCCCTACAAAATGAAGAAACCACCCGGTCCAGAAAGCAATATTTTATCCAAAAAATGCTCATTCAACTAAAAAAATAATCTTGTTGACAGATGATTTTCGTTCCAGAGATAAATCCGGAAACCCACTCCTCGAACAATCTTCCCTCAACTATGAATTTGTTTGGTTTGATGGGAACCAAAAGCAAACTTAGCGGAAAATTAAAAAACACACAGATGAAAACAGAGGATATAACGTGGTTCAGCGGAATGGATCCAACCTATGTCCACGGGCACAAACAAATGAAGCTTTTTATACGTGGTCGGACTTGACCGACCTCTTTTTACATGTAGTCGGGTATGACCGAGCTATTGTATTATCTCTGTATTTACAAGTAATGCTTGGAAGTAATTTTGTTAACCCTTACAAAAGTGCTAGTATCCCCTTTAAATACTAAGGAAAATGATACTATTACACCGTCCTCGTGACGTCAGCCACGTGAACCCACTGCTTCCAATTAGGCTCTCTGCCCCATTTGTTCCGCCGAAAGTAGACCCGCCATCTGACATTTCATTAAATCACTCTTTTTGGGTACTTGACCGGCGTGATCACACGCGTATAACGTAAGCGCATGTATCGTTCAAGTAGTATAAAAGTATCAATCACACGGGGACTTAATACCTAAGCTATTAATTTATAAAGCCAAATATTTACAAGTATCTAACGAATTGGTTGTTTTGATTGAGTGGTGACTTTAAATTTAAAACTAGTAAATAAAATTGTGCTATCCAGGGTTGTGAATTTTTCCAGGGTTGTGAATTTTGGGTACTATCCAGGGTTTTGAATTTTTCCAATATATTTTTAAAGATGAATGATTATTTTACGTTTGCGTAATATATCGATTTATTAACCTGGAACACGAAATTATGCAAAAGCCTCTTCCGATGGTCAGATACAAATATCCAGTGTAACTTAATTAATCATATTCTTATGTCAACCAAGTTACATGAATTCATTAAGATTAAGTTCCAATTATGGCTACCCCCGCCCGACAGGTATATTCCTATCATATAAGGAAATCTATTAAAAGGTTATTTATCCTCAAGGAAGATCGTGGGCTATTGAGTCTAGGGTTTAACCTAAAATCCCTTTTCAAGTTCATTTTAAGTTTACCAAATCAATCTTATTAATGGCCGGTTAATCAAAAAGCATTAAGCTTAAGACTCAATAAATAAACATTTATATTACACAAACTGTAAATTAACCCCTTATAAACCGACGATATTGGAATTCATCACAACCCAAGATAATTGGCTTAGTTACGACTTACGACATATATCTAAGGCTAAGAAAAGCTTAAATAAAATAAAAAGACATAAAGTAAATGTTGGAAAGTAAATGCAGAAAAGTAAATACTGAAAATTAAATGCTGAAAAGTAAAAGCTGGAAAGTAAATAAAGTAAAAGTACAATAAAAGAAAATGCTGAGGTAAAAGGATCAACTTTTATTACTTCTATTTTAGATATCTCCCTTAATATAATATATTAACTTTGCATGATAATTATCAACCAGTCATATATGCGGTATCCAGATTAAGTCAAATTAATAATTAATTACCAACCGACCAATCAGGCGGTATCCAGTTTAGTCAGGTTAAAACCAATTTCAATAATTACCAACCGACCAATATAGCGGTATCCTCATTAAGTCAGGTTTTAAGTAGTTATTATATTATAATTAAGGGAGATTAATCTAAATATTAGTAATAAAAGTTTTACCTTTTACCCCAGCAAGGGGGTTACCTCCTCATTTCTGAAAAGTAAATTGCTGAAAAGTAAAGAAATAAGAGTATTGTGCGTAAAAGTAAATTGCAGAAAGTAAAGACTGAAAAGTAAAGAAAAGAAAGTATATTTGCGTAAAAGTAAAATAAATTAATTACAAAACTGAAATTAAACAAACAAAATACAAACTTCTTAAAATCCTTAAGAAAGAATTCAGAAGAGAGTATGATTTGAATCAGAAAATTCGGCTCAATTTATAGACATCACTAGGTGGGGCGCATCGCGACGCGCCACATGGCATGCGCTGATTGGTTGCTTCGATTCTCTTAACTGCTGACGTGGCATTTTGGATGATTAACTCAATAATTGTGCTGACGTGGCGATGTGGATTGTCGGCAGCATGTGATAGTGACATGTGTCCGGCGCACGTTAGCAAGATCGGCGCACGTTAGCAAGATCAAACTTCTCAGATTGTGACACGTGTCCCGGTGCACGTTAGTAGGTTCTGGCGCACGTTAGCGGTCGCAATGCCAAAATTATAGTTTTGCCTTTTATGTCCGTTTTTCACTGTTTTGGCCTCAAATCACCTCCAGAGAGTCCTGAAACTTTATTTATCTACAAAATAACACAAAAACATCATATTCACAAAACTCAAGAATCTATACAAAATATTATGTCACATGAGTGAGAAATAGTGATACATTTACCACTCATCACACCCCCAAACTTAACATTTTGCTAGTCCTCGAGCAAAACATCAAAATAAAATAACATAAATATCTTTAAAATAAAAATTAAACTAAGCCATTTTCGTAGGGAACACGGTTGCATTTGGCGTATCCAACAAGCCTTTAAACCCCTAGGTGTCCCTAGTGGACGAGTTGTAGTCTCGTAAGGGCTTACAGCAACGATACCCACAAATATTTTACAAAAGTAAAAACATAGTAAACTAATGCACACAAAAATAAAAAGAAAAGAGAAAAGAGAATAAACAAGTTAGTGACTAAACATGTGAGACTCTTTATCCAAGTTAATAGTTGTCCCCAATGTCTTAAAAAGTAGAAGATGAGTTTAGAAGATAATACCTGGTTAGCTGAAATTCTACATCCAAAGTGGAAATTAAAGGTTAAGATCCAGATTTATCCGACGCTTCTTACCACGATCATTGTCGGACCAGTTTATCTTGGAAAGGATATAGTCAATTTGTGGTTCAAATGCTAAGATTTGGTCAATTAAATCCTGGGCAGTTCTGGCAGTGAAGAGGAGTTTTTTTAAAGGTTTTTACACGAACTCATTGATTTGGTCAATTAAATCCTTGTTTGTCCAAATGAGCATGGTCATTACATTTTGCATACCTCTCAAGATATCTTTAATGCTGGTATTAATAAACGTAAAGTATATGATATAAATAATACTGAACTATGGCATATGAGGTTGGGTCATATAGGCGTGAATCGCCTATCCCAGTTGGTTAAGATGACCAAAGCCTCATTTTCGAGTGTAGGACACCGAGCCACTGACTTATTGGAACTAATACATTCTGATATATGTGGTCCCATGAGTCAAACTGCTCACAGTGGTTTTTCCTACTTCGTTACCTTTACCGATGATCTGCCACGGTATGGTTATTTTTTGATGAAACAGAAATCAGAAACCTTTGAAAAGTTCAAAGAATTCCGAAATGAAGTAGAAAAACAAACTGGTAAATATATTAAATGTCTTCGATCTAATTGAGGCGGTAAATATATGAGTGGTGAGTTCACCGATTATTTAAAGAAGAATGAGATTCTCACTCAATATACTCCTCCGGGTACTCCACAGTACAATGGAGTGTCCGAAAGGAGAAATCAGACTTTTATTGGATATGGTTCGATCGATGTTGAGTTTTACAGATTTGCCCTATTATTTATGGGGTTATGCTCTTTTAACTGCTGCTCATTTTTTGAATAAGATTTCTTCCAATGTTGTTCCTACAACTCCATATGAGATATGGACTGGTAAGACTCTGAATCTTAATTATGTTAAGATTTGGGGCTGTCCTGCCTATGTCAGGATGGCTCAGCCAGATAAGCTTTCGCCTCGAGGGTAAAAGTTTAGGTTTGTTGGATATCCTTCAAATACGAAAGGAGATTTGTTCTATGATACCGAGCATCGAAATGTGTTCGTAGCTTGCTTCGCAAAATTTCTAGAGGTAGAATTTTTGTCTGAAGGAGGTAATCATAGACATGTTGAACTTGATGAAGTACAACCTGGAACCAACGAACCAGTGGAGGAACCTGACGTTCAAATAGATGAAGAGCCTTCTACACACACACTCTTTAGGTCCCAAAGGGTGTCTAGACCTCCTAAACGCTTGTATTTGATACAAGAAAATAGTCTGGATGTTCTCTTAATTGAAGAGACTGACCCTTACACCTATAGAGAAGTGATGTTGGACATCGACTCCGCGAAGTGGCAAGAGGCCATGAAATCAGAGTTAGACTCTATGCATCAGAATCAAGTTTGGGACTTGGTTCCGCTTCCTGAAGGAATTGTTCCTATTAGTAGTAAATGGGTTTACAAGAGGAAGTGTGGGCCTGATGGAAAGGTTGAAACATTTAAGGCCCGACTAGTAGCTAAAGGTTACACGCAGCGACCTGGTGTCGACTACGATGAAACTTTTTCGCCAGTTGCGATGCTAAAGTCTATAAGGATTTTATTGTCTATTGCTGCTTACCATTATTATGAGATTTGGCAAATGGATGTTAAAACGGCTTTTCTAAATGAGTTTCTTGACGAAGAAATCTTTATGGAACAGCCGGAGGGTTTTGTATCCAGTGAAACCTCAGGCATGGTTTGTAAGCTTAAGAAGTCCATTTATGGACTTAAGCAAGCTTCGCGAAGTTGGAATCTTTGATTCGACGAGATTATTAGATTGTCTGGTTTTCTCAAGGGTACGAAAGAATACTGTGTGTATCAGAAGGCCAGTGGAGTATGATAGTATTTTTGGTTCTCTATGTTGATGGCATCCTAATCATTGGGAATGATATAAGAATGATGCAATGCGTCAAAGCTTACCTCTGTAAGAATTTTTCCATGAAGGACCTAGGAGAAGCTTCTTATATCTTGGGTATCAAGCTCTATAGACATAGAGAAAGGAAGCTTATTGGGTTATCTCAATCGACGTACATAGATAAGATCTCAGAACGGTATAATTTTGTCAACTGTAAGACAACAAATATACCGTTCAGACATGGCATTCATCTTACGAAGAAGATGTGTCCGCAAACAGAAGATGAGAAGATTAGAATGTCTAATCAGCCTTATGTTTCATGTTTGGGTAGCATAATGTATGTCATGTTATGTACGAGGCCTGATATTAGCTACGCGGTTCGTGTAACCAGTAGATATCAGTCCAATCCAGGAAATGACCATTGGATGGCCGTTAAACATATCCTGAAGTATCTTAAAGGTACTAAGGATAAGTTTATCATTTATGGAGGAAATGAACTGCAGGTTAATGGGTATACGGATTCTGATTTCCAATCGAATCCCGATGATAGAAAGTCTACATCAGGATTCATATTTACCCTTAACGGAGGTGCAGTTTGTTGGAAAAGTTCCAAACATGGGTCTACAGCTGATTCCACCACAGAGGCAGAATATATTACTGCTTCTGAAGCTGCAAAAGAAGCTATTTGGCTTAAGAAGTTTATCACAAAACTGGGAGTTGTCCCGAGTATCTAGAATCTGATTCCGTTATATTGTGATAATATTGGTGCCATTGCGCAAGCAAAAGAACCGAGGGTGCATTAGAAGTCGAAGCATGTGGAACGAAAGTACCACATTATTCGAGAGATTGTGTCGCGAGGTGACATTGTCGTGTGCAAATATCCTAGTGAAGATAATGTAGCAGACCCGCTCACGAAGGCCATACCTCCGAAGTTATTTGATAAGCATGTGAAATCGATGGGTATTAGATACAATCGATATTGGCACTAGAGCAAGTGGGAGATTTTGTTAAGGTCGGTGCTATGAGCGCCAATTTCTTATGTATTTTCATGTAAATACTTTTGTGTTTATTTTTATTAATGAATAAAACAGACAGTTTTTGTAATATAAATTCTTTTATTATATGGTAAAGACGTAAATGACCATAGAGTGATTGGTTATGATACAGTTGCAAAAGCGTCGCAACTGACATTGAGCAGTATCATAATAGTATCATTTTTTAACTGTTCCTGGTCAAGGTTTACAATTACTTGGTCAGTAAGTAAACCCGCTGAGACCAGTAAGTGTCGTATAATGGAATGTTGGATTCTAATGGTTTCTCAATGAACCATGAGTTTAGGGAGACTCATATAGACACGTAGGTGTTTATATCAGATAAACACTGAACGACTCATCAAAGATTCTTAATAGATGGTACACCGACGTCAGTAAGAATCTTCTCGGGTTGAGTGAGCATAGTGATCCTCTGACTTGAGGTACCACTGTGGATATATGAGGTATCTTCCACACTTTGATGGCAGTCACGTCACCGATCTATTTAGATCAGACCTCCGCCTGTTCGTTGGGTGTGGACTGATCCTCATGATATCCTGTGCGTATCAAGATACGATCCGTCAGTTCTGTGTACAGAGCATATGTATCCATTATGAAATTATCAATCTATTAAATCCATGAGCTCGTGGTACACCGTAGAAATCAGTTCTAAGTGTTAATTAAAATATTGCTAATAGAATCGTCGACGGGATTATACCTAAAGAGATTTGACGTTTATATCTATATCTCTGAGATAATCTGGATACCTGTGACGGAAGGATTATACGTATGTAGTGACCTCGACCTGTATGGTTAAGAGACTTTATCCGTGTTCGTCATAATTTACGGGTGGGTAGATTATGGACACGAAATTGGATTTCGTGATGGATATGTCTGAACCTAGAGAGTCTCACTAATGAGATATACTCGTAGGGCACTAGGGCAACTTTTATAAATAATACTGATTATTTATAAGTCGTTTAACGGTTAAACGAAAATACATATTTTTTAGATCTTTTGGCCATTTATTAAATGTCGAATTGTGATATTTGACATTTATAATTAATATATGTATTTTGATTATTTAATGTGAATATAATACATATATTTTGAGATACTTGTATTTAATTATTTATTTATTCAAATTTTGAATAATTAAATTAATTAAATATTTAATATCTTATTTACTTATTTAGATAAGATAAATGACATGTTTTAATTGGATAAAATGGCCAATTTGATTGGTTTCATTTGGCATGATTTAATTGGATGGTTTTAGATAAACATTAATTTGATTAATTTTTTTACACCACAAAATTAATTAAATCAATTTCCAATTATCAAAACAAAATTGAAAAATTTGTGGCTATTATTATTTTCCCAAAATCGGTCATTGAAGGGAAATTATAAAATATTTTTTTTTATTTTTTATTTCATCATTCTTGAACCCTAAAAATCAAATACCAAAAGAGAGAAATAGAGCAAAGGAGAAAAGAAAGGAAAACTTTGAAAATCAAGCATTTTTAAGTAAGTTTTTCTTACTTTTCCTTTAATGAAAAATATTTCTAGCATGCTAAGTTTCAATATGTGTAGCATAGTTTGTTCTCTACTCTTTTATGAATGTGATTTAATGATTTGGGGCTTGATTGAAAGATGGTAGCATGTATGATTAATTAGAATGCTTAAAATGGTTTATTAAGCTCCTTTTGCCATTTGATGGCTAGTTGCCATTCTAAAGTCTTTTAGCCACTCATTTTAGACCTATAATTTTTCTTGAGCTATTTCTTGATTGTGAGGCTTGATTGGTGTTGTAAGAATTGAATTAAAGATTTGAATTTGATTAATTTGGTGTTAATTTGTTAATTTGTGAAATTAAAATTAGGGTTTTTAACCTTCACCAAATTTAGGGCTTTTCATATATGTGATGATATTTAGTGTATATATGATGTATATTAAATTTGAGAATTTTTGGATTTGATCTTGGCATGTTTTGAACAAAAAGGACCAAATAGCAAATTCTTGAAAATTGAGGGACCATTCGAAAATTAGGGAAAAAATTATTTTCTTGAGTTGTAAAATTGTATTTTCATGTATAAGACATGAATAAATTATTTTGGAATCAATTAAAATTGTATTTGACAATTTTGGACTAAAATAATTAAAATACAAAGTTTTGGGGCAAAATGGTAAATTCTGAAAAATCTGATTTTTGGGTAAAAATTTCAATTTTTGAGTATTGAGTAATTGAAATAATTAGTTTATTTTAATTACCCAAGAAAAATAATTGAAATTGAAAAATTTTGATTTTCCGCGTTCCGCTGCTTTTACCTGAATTACCTCCCGAAACCCCAACACTTCCGCCATCGTCTCAATACGTCTATTGCTTTTTGTTCTGGTGTCCCCACAGACGACGCCAACTCTTGACGGCTGATTTTCGTTCATGGGGAAAATCCATAAACTCACTCCTCGAACAATCTTTCCCCCAACTGTGAATTTGTTTGGTTTGATGGGAACCAAAAGCAAATTTAGCGGGAAAATCAAAAAACACTGATGAAAATAGAGGATATAACGTGGTTCGACAGAATGAATCCAACCTACGCCCACGGGCACAAAGAAATGAAGCTTTTTATACGTGTCGGACTTGACCGACCTCTTTTTACATGCGGTCGGGTATGACCGGGGTATTGTATTGTCTCTGTGTTTACAAGTAATGCTTGGAAGTTATTTTGCTAACCCTTACAAAAGTGCTCTCATCCCCTTTAAATACTAAGGAAAATGATATTATTCCACCGTCCTCGTGACGTCAGCCACGTGAATCCACTGCTGCCAATTAGGCTCTCTGCCACATCTGTTCCGCCGAAAGTAGACATGCATATGAAATTTCATTAAATCACTTCTTTTGGGTACAGTCACACGCAACATTAATTATGCCAGTTTGTATTCACTTGCTTACGCGGTGGCGTGTGTAAGAAGATAACCCCACAAGTTGCTCCAGTAACATCAACGCTTTATGAAGAATACAATTTCCCTAGCTGTACTTATACTGGTAATCCCGACCTGAGCAATACTGAACCGCCCTCCCCCACGAGGTCGGATGATTGAGATGAGACTATCCCGTCCTTCCGAGCTACACTGGTCGGGTCAGACCCGAAGTCCTCGGGTACTTACCTCCCTAAACAATCACACCCATCAGGTCGGTCAAAGAATGTGGTCCGAGCTCGACCACTCAGCTAGACCAGATACCTCTGACTAATGTTCTCAGAATACAGTGTTTTGAACTTGAAATTCCCTTCATGCCCCTCCTGAGCTACTGTCGACACTTAGGCCCTAAAATCACCATCAACAAATCCTAATTGTATGCTGAGAAGACGAGACAATGAGTTGATAAATTGATCGGGTTTTGAAAAGTCCGATCATAATTTAAGTGTTTTTTATTTAAGTTTGGGTTTGAAACAATACAATAAGAATATCAATTTAAAATTTAAGGAACTGGATTTTTTTTTAAATCTTAAAAATTTAATAAATAATACTGAAATTTGATTATGGGTTTTTTCAAATCTTACCCATTTGCCAATGGAAGGCAAGCCTTCCGAAGGTGCGACTGCTTGTTGAGAACGTCGGGCTAAGATGCGCATCCGTGCGTAACATGCACGCCATGTCGCTGTTCGACACGTGTGTTTTTGATTCCTTGGGCCCTGAACCATGGGCCTTGGGCCTGTGGATTCAGCTCGTTTCTTGAGACACAAGAAAGTTTAGCATGCGGCGACAGTCTGAATAACAGGTGAAGTCTAGTAATATGTCCTTGAAATCTAGACTATTGAAGTTGAAAGGGGCTATTAAATTGGAAATTTCTACCATTGTATTTGAAATTAATATATGAATTTGAAATGATTCATATTCAATACTAAAAATCTCACAATATCGATATCCAGAGAGTAACAATGTTGAAATTTAGGTTAATAAAGTTGAAATAATGATTATTAAATTTAAAATTAATATACGAACTTAAATGATTTCATATTCAATAGATATTGTAAATTTCAAGTTGAATTGTCCTCGTCTGAAATTTAATTTTTTATTGTTTTAATTTTATTGTCCTCTCGATATGGGTCATGTAAATGTAGAGGTGTTGTGGGGCCCGCCTGTTATGAGAGAGATGACATATACACCCGGCACATAATATAATTTTCGGTAAATGTGCCCGTTACCTCCAAGCAAAACATATAATTAATGTCAATAATTAAGATTCTTAGAACAAAGTGTCAATCTAACTTTTCTGGACATATGCCAGTGTTTTGGTGTAATCGGTAGTCTTCCCTATGATAATCTTCTTCTTTTTTTACAATTCCCCCTAAATTCGAAAAAATTAATAATTGATAAAGCAAGATTAATTCCAAATTTCATAACAATTATGCAACATAATATTTGATTTTACTGCAAGCAAAACTGATGTACAGGATGTGTAGGTCAGAGGCTGTACATATGTACCTGCCTTTAGGGGTGGCCACCGATCCGATTCGGTTCCGAACCGGAATTGAACCGGCTGGTTCCCGATTCCACAAGTGTGGAATTGGAACCGAACCGAACAGAACGGTTCCGGTTTTTTTTTTTTTAATTTTAATAATGATTTTAAAAAAAAAATTAAACGGTTCCAGCTATTCGATTTCGTTTTGGTTAGGGGAGAATCCTAACCGAACCGAAATCTTACGGTTCCGATTCCGGAACCGTGGCCAGGTCTACCTGCCTTGCTATTTATTGCAGAAGAAGCTTCTTCAAATTGTCAGGGCTACTGCTGATGCTGATGCTGATGCTGATGCACCTCTGACCATTGCTAAAGGCCCTGTAAAGTCAATTAGAGTAGAACAAATGAGATAATAATACACAAGTAAAACCTAATAACACATGAAAATATGCACACATGTGAAACGAACATTCAAAGATTAGATAAGTTCATATCAAGAGAGGATCTTACTAAACATGCTTCCAGGGCCCGTCTATGGCCACCCCCACTATGGACACAATTGTCCACTTCGGGAACAAGCACAACGAGGGCGTTTGATCCTGCACGGATTTATTCCTGTAGAAAGCCTCCTCCACGTGTGATCGATGGAAATATATCGGCGGTGCAACTTGAAGACATATATGAATTTTACGTGCACAAGTAGTACTATCATACCAACTTACTTTGAAAGCATGAGTTAAGTCCCCATCATCAATATATTTCCACGAAAATACGTTGGTCATACGTGAGGGTTCCAAGATGGATAATTTTGCCCATAATGGGTGTGTTCTAAAAAAAATAACATCCTCAATAAGTGGCAGGAGTGCAATATGCAATAATAAGTGGCAGGGGCAAGGACGATGATGTGGCATCAGAGGATTGGTTGGGTACTGCACAAGTAGTGCCAAATGTCACGTGATAAGGCAGTAGCTTCATGTGATGTGTGGTCCCTGTGGTCCCATATATTAGTTCTTCTGAGCTGCATGTGGTCGCTGTGGATTGTTGAGACTTCATATGCTTGTGGTCCCAAGCCATGATTTTAAAACCTAACGGGATTGGCAGGTGCAACCGATCGAATCGAAAATTGATTGTGAGTCCGGTTTCGGTCAATTATAAAAATCGGTCTATAAAAAATCGGTTAAAATTGACGAATTGGATTAGATAGGGTTATTTTTTTAATTTTTAAAATTAAAAATCAAAAATTAAAATTTAATATTTTTTATAATATTTAATTAAATAAAATTATTTATCACGTATGCCGGTTTTGTCGGCTTTTTGGAACGATTCAACCAATCAAACAAGTGACATGTTGAACTTTTTAGATTACCGATTCGATCCCCGATCCGATTTTAAAAACAATAATCTCAAGAGATATAGGTCGGTCAACGAGCAATATCTAATTAAGGACCCAATTAGGAGCTTTTCTTGTTTAGTAGAGAAGTGTTCCAAATTTATTCTTCTTTATAATGAAATAATAAAATATACCCGTATGAGGAAGAGACGACCTTTCTTTTAAAATAAAAATTGATCAATGAAAATATAAAACTAAATATTTATCCCATAAATATAGTCTCTTAACAAAATCCAACCACATGAATACTTGTATTCTATCTAGGGATGGCAGTGGGTAGGGTATGATGCGGGTTTTTCATTATCAAACCTGCACCCGCATATGTAAATAAATTACCAAACCCGCACCATACCCGTTGCGGGTTTTAATTTTCATTACCAAACTCGCACCGTATATAAAAATAAATTACAAAACCCGCAATGGTACCCAACAGATTTTTTGCGGGTTTTAAAAATATTGAATTATTTTGTGTTCTTAATAATATAATTTTTTTAATTAAATAATTTATTTTTAATTGCTACCTGTAGTTTTCACATTTGTTTTTCATTTGACATATACAACATGCAATGTATGTATATACAGTACATAGATAACATAATGTATGAAAGACTCAGTACCATATGTTTATTTTTTCATATAAACATAATTAAAACGAGTTCTTCCCTTCATAATTATAACATAATGTGGAACTGTGGATTAGTGTTTTAGGTTTAGGTTTTGTTAGTTATTTTTATATGAAGGTTTTTTTATATTGTCCTAAAAATATTAATTAATAAAAAATAATATTGTGGGTATGCGGATACCCGCATTTTTTCTTAAATACCAAACCCGCACCGCACCCGTAGCGGATTCCGCTTTAAATTACCAAACTCGCACCGCACCCACTAATATATTTACCAAATCCTACCCATTACGGACGAATTTTTACGGATTTACGGGTAAAATTGTCATCCCTAGTTCTATCTCTCGTTGATTTCATGTATGTTCCTTAAATTTCAGCTCACCAAATCCCGTCTTTGGCCAATTACTTGGTCAAAGAGGAAACAGTGTAATAGAAATAGATCAATCATTGTAAAGTCATCCTTCCAACATTGTTTTATTAAATTCAATGGCACATGATTTTGTTTGTAATTTTCTGCATAGACATTTTCAAGTTATGGACAAAAAAGTCAGACCAAAAATGCACCCACTTAACGAAGACCATTTAGATCCCACAGTAGTTGTTTGACTTGACCCATTGAGGGTATCAAACTAAACATATAGCATGTTATTGTTGGTGATGTTAATTAATCACCACCTGGTTCATTCGTGAATGTGTTGCATTAAACGTTATTTCATGTCTATAACAATCCACACAGACCACGACTGGCTCCGAATTGCAGAGCTGCCCCTTGCTATGGAGGTGGTGATATACAAGCAAAAAACATAACGTTATCAGAGATGGTCCTATAGAGAATCGTCACAATCGGATGAGATATCCAAATTTAATTCAAAATTAAGTATCATAAATTTAGATAAATTTCAAATTTTAGTGTATAATATAATTTTTATATATATTTTATAGGAAGAAACCACATTTTAGAACTCATTTAGGACCTAAAAAAATTTAAAACAATTCAGGAGCGTTATTAATTACACCGAACATGTTGTTCATGAATAGACCCGGCCAAGGTTCCGGTTCGGAACCCGAACCGAACCGGTTGGAACCGGACGGTTCCGGTTCTGGAACCTAACCGGTTCGGAACCGGAACCGAACCGGTTGGAACCGGACGGTTCCGGTTCTGGAACCTAACCGGTTCGGTTAGGGTTCCTCCCTTAGCCGTACCGGTTGGAACCGGTTTGCATATATATAATAATATATTTTTTTAATTTTTTAGATAAGATTTTTATTTGTAATTTAGTATAATTATGTAATGTAATTTAACGTAATTTGTAATTACATAATTTTATTTGTAATTATGTAATTTTATATGTAATTATTATCAAAAATAATAATTTAATGTAATTATTTGTAATTTGAGTTTTATTTTCAAAAAAAAAAAAAAAAAAAAAACCGAATGGAACCGGAACCGGACGGTTCGGTTCCGGTTCGGAACCGAACCGAACCGCCGGTCCGGTCTATTCATGAATGTTCCCAAGAGACGTGATTTGATAATGTAAAGTTCATGATCTAACCTTGAGATTCTGGGTTCGAACTCAGGAAGTGCATTTTTTATAAGTATCTGAGACAGTCATAGATTTTAGATGTTCCGCTTAAGCCCGAATCGGTAGTTTGAAGGCGGGATTTCCAAAAAAAAAAAAAAAATGTTGTTGATGAATGTATTTATTAATTTCATCAACCGAATCACGAGGGTGATGGAGATACTAAAATATAGCGCCTGGTTTTCAGGGCAAAGCTGCCATGCCCTTCCAAACTGATCAATCACCACCACCACGCATTTGCATAAAATTAGGGCATTATTGAATATGATTCAAAACTTAGTGTGTATTGGGGGGGTCATAACCCTAAGAAGAAATTATTATAAAACTCACCCTTAACCAAGAAGACCATTAATATTATTCAAAGGTTAGTGTGCCACTGCCACACAACTCACAAGCCTGCCTTAGTGTTCACATATTTACCATACAATCTTAAAGCCAGCCAACAAAGAGGTCTTTACACCAAAAAAAAGTGGATACCATTTGTCCAGCATCAAAAGCTCATTCCCAATTCACAATATCTTCTAATCTAAAATACCCAAACAAAACAGCAAATCCTTTTTTAAAAGCACAATTGCTATATTATCAACAAATATCTTATCAAGATTTAAAGACCCACTTGGCAAGCACACCTCACATGATATGATTTCTTAAGCCAATTTTTTCTAACCTTTTGTAAAGGAGCATTGTAACTTTCCCAAAAAATTTGAATAAAGGGCATGCATTCAGATTCAAAAAGTAATATATACAAGCATCATTCATTCATGCCATTCAAATAAACATGGGTGTAGCTCAAAAGATTCAAAAGAAAGGGAGGAAAAAAAAGAAAAGAAACTGAGTTTTAAACTAAAAGCTCTGATTGAGTCTACATAAAGAGAGGGAATGAGATCCTGAATTTACTAAAGGATGGTGGATTCAGTATCCATCTCCTTTCTTCTTCACTAAAATGGCAAAACACAATGTTCAACTGCTTCCATCTATTGCAATGAAAAGCTAATAATAAAAATAGAAAATGACATTAAAAATTACGGGAAAAAAGAAGTCGAAACAATCTTAATGACTGATAAAAACTGTTTTGATAAGGTGACAGGTGATGCTAATAATACATCTCAAGCATAGCAGTAAGACCACTGCTCTTCCTCAGATGGAGAAGCATCAACAGTGTTGTAATTCTCCTCGCTGCAATAGTAAAACCCACCACCGTTATTGATAGCAGTCAATGAACAAGAAGACGGCACCACAAGATAAGGCATGTTGTGGAAAGCCTGAGCAAGGCTGCTAGCTAAAGCAGAATTATCAGCCATGCCATGATCGTCATCATCAGTATCACCATCACCATTACCACCATGTTCCTGTCCGCAGTACTCCTCAGCACGATGCTTGAGGGTCTCAAACATGAGCTCGGGCTCATGCTGCATCACCCGGAGGATGTCACTGCAAGACGGTCCAGACGTGGCCTGAGTCACAGCAAAGCTGTGCGGACCATCACTCTGCGAGATGCGTACCACGCTCGGACCACCAAACAAGTTATGGACTCCACCGAGGGCCTCCTCATAAGCCCCGCCCAAGAACATCCCCAAGTAATACCGCCCACGCACACCACCACCCCCCATCTCATGTAATGGCAAGCTCGAATCACCACCAATGAACTTATCAATCTTGCCATCACTATCACAAGTTAAATCCGATAAAACCCCTCTCACACAAGGCCTCTCATCCAATCGATGAATCGGAACAATAGGAAACAACTGACCAATACCCCAAAAATCCGGAATTGAAGTGAAAATAGATAGATTCACATGATAAGTACGAATGGGATCAGATGCACCTATTTCCTTAGCTACAAAATCACACAGCCCATCAACAGTAGCTAATTGTTCAATACCTAAAGTCCCATCCTTAAACAGTTCAATGCATCTTTGTTTTAACTGATCAGCAAAAAACAAACAGGTATCAAACTCACCTCTCATAGCAGCAGCAGTCATCTTTGCATAATCCGATCGAGCATCCTCAGTCAATCCTTCGACTAAATACTGCAAACTGAGAGGACTCACAGCCACCGGGGCATTTGGGACACTAGCTGAAACAGCTTCAAATATCAAAATCGAATGATGAGACACGATAGCACGACCACTCTCGCTGCAAAGCACAGGATGCTTAACATTTTTGCGGTCACAAGCATAGCGAATTGCTTGAACAACAGCGGAGGCATATTCTTCAAGGGTATAAGCAACTGAAATATCCGAATCAGCTGATTTGGATCCATCATAATCGATACCCAACCCGCCTCCGATATCAATGACTTGCATATTAGCACCGAGGCGGACTAATTCACAATAAATCTGAGCAGCTTCACCAACACCATCGGAAAGTAAAGCCGTTGATGGGATCTGAGATCCGATATGAAAATGCAACAGCTGAAAGCAATCAAGCATCTCAGCCAGTTCAAGTTTCTTCAAAACCCGCAAAAGATGGGTCGTGGTTAACCCGAATTTCCCTTTCTCCCCGGAAGTCGACCCGAAATGACCCGAATGTTTGGTCCTCAGCTTCGCCCGGGCGCCAATAACGGGTCGGACATTCAGCTTCTTGCTTATTTCAATAACCAAATCAACTTCTTCTTCTTGCTCCAGCACAATCACTGTGTTCAGAGCTAGCTTCCTTGCTAGCAAAGCGAGCGAGATGTATTCAGCGTCTTTGAATCCATTACAAACCAAAAGAGCTTCTGGGTTTCCCTTAGATAAGCAACTCATGGCCAGTAAAAGCTCCGGTTTTGACCCGGCTTCCAACCCGAACCGGAACTTCGACCCGAATTTCACAATATCCTCCACGACGAACCGGTCCTGGTTACATTTCACGGGGAACACGCCCTGATACCGGGCCTCGTAGCCTTGAGTCTGGATAGCGAAGTCAAAGGCTGAGTGAAGAGACTCGAGCCGGTCCTTGAGAACGTCCGGCAAGCGAACGATGAGAGGGAGCTGCAACCCGAGTCCGCCGACGGATTTGGGATCCGAAACCTTCTGAATAATCTTTAGCAGGTCAATCTCCTGGTGAGCCAGCGTGGCATGGCCAAACGGACGGACGGAGATGTTGCCGGAAGGATTGACGGCGAAGTAAGGCGCACCCCAGGAGTCGATTTTGTACAATGACGCCGAGTGAGACGGCGACCAATGCGAAACTTCCACATCAGCAGAAGCGGTTGGGGACAGAGGATGCGACGGCGGCGGTGCGCCGGAGGTAAAAGGAAACAGGGAGCCGGCGAGGGGTGAGTTGGCGTAGACAGGAGGCGCTACGGCAGCGTCTACGCAAAACTCGAGGGCCGGCATCGTCTCTCTTTCTGCGGCGACGAGTAAAAGTTTGTTGAATTAAATTATATAAATATAAAACAAAAAAAAAAAAAAGAAGAAGAGGTTAGCTAAAAGGATGAATTTTTATTTTTGTGTGTGTGGAGGATCGTAAAGGTGGGGGCTTTAGAACCCGCCGAGGCCGAGGCCCCGGCTACCCCCTCAAAAGAAAACAGAAGAAGATCAATTAGAATTGAAAGACAGCCCCGGCGCTTTTAACACTGAGAAGAAAATACCCACATAAACACTCAGAAGAAGGAAATATATATTATTTAATTATTTAATTATTTATTTTTTAGATCTGGGTGGGGGGTGATGGGTTTGTTGAAATGGAAAGATTTTCCCGGAAAGTGAGGGAAAATGGAAAGAAAGAGGAGCAGAGTTTTAGCTTATTAGCTAGGGCTTCGGTTTTTTTTTTTTTTTTTTTCAAAGAAGACGTCCAACGAAGGTGGAAGTGGGCGAGATTTGCATGAATGATGGAAGCTTCATTTTATAGGAAATTGAAGGAGGAGGAGGATAGAGCCTAGATGGGCCGTGGGCCCCTTGATTTGGGCCGGTACAATTATCTTTTTCTTTTTTCTGTTTTTTTTTTTTTAAATGGAATTTCTAGGATTCTGTTTGAACTTTTTTTTTTTTTTTGGGAGGAGAAAATAAGAATTTCATTAATTCAAAGAGGTGAGAATACACCTAATGTTTAGTGGAAAGTCATCTTTCCAAATAACAGGGTAACAAATAATAGTTGCTACTTTCGCTAAAGTGTGAGCAATAACGTTACAAAAACGAGAAGCGTAGCAAACAAAATGGTCGTCTAACCTAGCTAGCTTAGAAATAATGTCATTAATGATCTACATAGTTTCTGTCAACGTGGCCCTTCCTGTTATGAATCAAGTCCACAACTTGAGTGCTATCAAATTCCACCATCAAGCGGTGGATATTCAGCTCTTCAGCAACTTGGAGGCCAAACTTGATAGCTTCGGCCTCCCCCACTTGGACATCCCCAGTGAACTCAATATTCTTAACCGCTGCACACACAACATTCCCGGCAGAATCCCTAAGAACCACTCCCAAACCAGCCTTCCAAGTACAAAAATCAACTGCCACATCTGTATTCAATTTAATCCAACCCGCCGAAGGAGGCTTCCATGTTCGATCACCACTACTGGGCGTCCTACCAGCGATTTTTAAATCTGTAATTGACAGCAAATTGCATGAATCCACCATAGATTCCGCTTTAGCAAAGGACCTAATCGGGTCTTCAACACTACCTTCAATAAATAAATGTGAATCCACCATAGAAAATTTTTGAACTTTGAATGAGCTAATAACAACTTTTTTTTTAGGAGTATCAACAAACAAATAATTGAATCGAAATGATAATTTCTTCATTTTTTTTTAATTAAATAACCTAACCGAACTGAATTATAATAATTTTTTTACTAAATCAAAATAATTTTTTTTTTTAATTTTATGAAATATTTATAATTTAATTTATTAAATTTTTCAAAGTCTAATTATATTATTATTATTATTATTATTATATATATTTGTTTCATTTTTTAATTTAATTTATTTGGTGTTTAGTAATGATTAATTTTATGAAATATTTGTAATTTGTAATTTTGATTATGATTTTATTCCCTGTATTTTATATAATTTAATTGATAATTGTATCTCACGAAAGAATTTTATTAGTGTAGTTGTGGTGATTAGAAGATATACAGTGTAAATAAAATAAATAAATATTATATTAAGTGAATCTTGCAAATTTTTTATTTTTATTATTATTGTTAAAAAACTGAAAAAAAAAAATCAAATTGTACCGAACCGAACCGAACCGAACCGATAATTAAAAATAATTATAATTTAAAAAAAACTGAATGATTACTTTAAAAATTGAATAGTTTTTATAATTATATCTAACTGTACACACCCCTAAACATTCTGATCCCTGATCTTTTAGGGTTTCTCCGTTAAACACGTAATTTTATATTTCAACTTAGTGGAGCTAGCAAAATATGATACGAATAAATGCATATGGATAGCCAAATTTTATATTTTTATTAAATGGCTGTATTGAGTTTGGGTTTTAAGTTTTTATTCAGTCAATTCATTTATAACATGATTATATGTAATTATTATTATTTTTTTTAAAAAAATACAAGTTCTTAAAATCGACACTCACATATTGGGTGTGATTTTTCATAATTTATATAGGATGAACATTTTGTATGGTGTTCTATATTGTTGAATTTAGATAGACTTAAATTTTGGTGATATATTATTTTTAATGGTCATTTAAAATGGTAGTTTTTCATAGTTTAATTTTAATATTTGTTTTCTTAAGTTTTCATTATGTGAATTTTGATTTTGTTAAATATTTAATTATGTATTTTTTAAATCATTATTAAAGTTATAAAATTAATCAATAAATCTGTTAAATAAAAATACATATTTATTTTTTAAGATTAAATTATAACAAGAAAACATATTATAGTATCCTATTAAAATAAAAAAAAAATTGTTATATTATTTATAATTAACCTAATTTCTAAAATTAATTTTTTATTATTAAATTATAAAATTAAAATATCTCTACAATTATTTTTTATTATTAAATTATAAAATTAAAATAATAAATTAATAACATAAGAAATCTATTATAATATAATAACATAATCTACTATTCAAGTAAGAAACTTAAATATTAAATTAATTAATTAATATTTTAATTTATTATTATTAAATTATAAAATTTAGTAAAAAAACCTGTTATAATAAGAAAACGTATTGTAATTTATCTAGATATGACACTTAATCTCTACAATTAACCTCAACAATTAGTTTTTTATTATTAAATTATAAATAAAAATATTTGTACAATTAATTTTTTATTAAATAAAAATACATATTATAATAAAAATACATATTATAATTTTATAAAAACTATATTATAATAAGAAAACATATTATACTATCATATTATAATAAAAAAAATATTATTAAATTAATAAATCTATTAAATAAAGACAGTATTATAACAATAAAATATATTATACTATCTGATTAATTTTTGAATAATAACACAGATAATTAGACAAATAATATATATATATATATGTGTGCGCGGGCGCGCATTAAATATTTTCAAACTTTCTCATCCCTTCACATGACACTTAATTCTACAATTATTTTTTTTATTAGTTATTATAATAAGAAAATATATTATAATCTTCTATTAAAATACAAATATATATATATATATATATATATATGACACATAATCTCTGCAATTAATGTTTTTATTATTAAATTATAAATAAAAATAAAAAATTTAGTACAATATAAAAATATAATCTCCTATTAAAATAAAAAACCTAAATAGTAGTCGCTCACAAAACCTATCGTTATTTTTGGATTCCGGTTCTATTATTATTTGTTATTTTATTTTGAATTATTTGTATAAATTTTTTTATCTCATGAATTTTTTTATTATTTATTATGCTTCAGGATTCAAATTTTGACTATAAGCACTTGCATAGTAAATTATAAATATTATTTGAGAACTGAGAGACAAATAAAAGAGACATAAGCAAATCAATTGGTTAATTTAAACTATAAAATCTATAAGATTTGAAGCATTTACAAGATAAATATTTAAAATATGTGTTCAATCCGCATAAAGTTGTGGCATGTACCGGTTATAATAATTTAGATGATAATTTGATGTCATTTTCCTAATTTTTTAAGATTGATTTTTTTTTTTCCAGTTGAATTTTAGTTTTAAAGAATCAAGATTGGTTTATTTTTATTCGTTTTTTTAAGTTACAGAGATTCCCTTCGTAACGGGTGATCAGCGTCGAGTTGCCGCGTGGCATACGAATTTGGGATCCCAATTTCTCGCGGATTCTTAGTTTATCGCCGAAGTACAACTAAGATTCCGATAAATTGAGGGCTGTATCGCGCTTAATTCATTGATATTCAGCTTAGGAAAGTGCCAGGAAGTTTCTTCAGCTCCATGCAATTGCTTGAAACGCACTTGATGACGCCACGTCATCGTTAATTAGATGCGGTTTCGCGATTTGCTGCTCAGATTCCATTACAACCTTAAGTGTGGAAAATTCAATGGCCGGTTCATGAAAAGCTTTAACAAAAAATAAAGGCACGTGGATGATGGGCGGCTGGAAATCCTAAATCATCCGACAGCTGTGTGCCGTAAAGGGGGTGTTCAAAAAGAGTATTGATTATCTTTAATTTGTTAGCTATGTAAATATTGTATTTTTATCAGAATCTTCCCTCTCTTTTTATGTTTGTATATAAATCTTAATTATGATGTAATATTTGTGTGCACGTATTTTCTTAATTTTTTCGGAGTTTTTATCTCAAAATTTTCAGGGAAATGTACCATTTCTCTTCAAGCACATTGGCTTATATAGCAGATTCTTATATAGATGTGTCCAATGATGGGATTATTACCGGTATGCATGATTTATACATCTCATAGTGTATTTTGGAACATTATGTGATATTACACATATCTGTATGCATGTTTAATTAATCTCTCATGTTGAGGTAAACTGATTACTATAAGAGTTCATTAATCTCGGGGAGAGATTATGTGACATCATGGAAATCTCCGGCAGAGAGATATATGTGACATCATACTTTATGGGATATTCTGAGTTTTAGGGTTGGTGTTCGGAGTGCCAATCCGGATCGTATTTATGTCTGATTCATAAATACGAAAAATTTATTTTTCCATAATATTACTTATTTAATGGTAGCACCTCTTGTCTTTTATATACATATTCGATCTAATTGCGATTAGATATATGATTACGATTATTTTGAAACTAAATCTGATTTAATGACCCATAGGATTTACAACGTAGTGCGCAGTTACAACATAGTTTGTAATTGACATTGGGAAGCGCACTATAAGATGTATATCCTTACATACAGTTTCTGGTCAAGATTTACTAACATGGGTCGGCTAGTAAAATCTGTTGAGACCAATACATGTCGTATATCGTGACTTGGTCTGATGATTTATCCCAATGAACCATGAGTCTCAGGAGACTCGTATAGACATGTAGGTGTATATTTGATAAACATTGAACGACTAACTGAAGCTTTCCTAATAGATGGTACACCAACGTCAATAGAAATCTTCTCGAGTTGAGCGAGCATAGTGGTCCTTCGACTTGAGATACCACTGTGGATAGATGAGTTATCCTCCACACTTTGATGGTTGTCACATCACCGATCTATTCATGATCAGACCTTCCCATGTTCGTTGGGTGTTGACTGATGCTCATGATATCCTGTGCATTTCAAGAGAGGATCTGTCAGTCCTGTGTACAGGGCATAGACATCATGCATGTGTTTACGAGCTAGTAAATCCATGGCTGTGGTATAACTTCGGAAATCAGTTTCGAGTGTTATTTAGAGATCGTAAATTGAAAGTCGACTATATTATACCGAAAGGATTTGACGTTTTTATCTATGTCTCAGATATAATATGGATAGCATGTGATGGATGGATTATAAATATGCAATGACCTCGACTTGCATAGTTTAGTGAGATTGTCTGTGGTTGTCATAATTCATTAGTAGATGAATTATGGACACGAAATTGGATTTCGTGACAGATAAACCTAAACTTCGAGAGTCCCATAATATGAGTGTACTCGTTGAGCACTTGAGCATCTCGATATGAATAATACATATTATTCATAATACTTCACCGGATTAAATGAGTTAATTCGGATCGTTTAATCGGTTAAACGATAACACATGCATAAATGGCATTTTTGGTCAATCGTAATTAATATGTATTTGTATTTGATACAAAATTTGATATGATACATATTAATTATTTGTCGAATGAGATTTTGACACATGCCATTAATATATGTATTTGTTATTTATTGTAAATAAAAATACATACACAATAATAATTATATTAATTAATTATTTAGATATTTAAATGTTAAATATTTAAATGATTAAATAATATCTATATTTCATAAATGTCATGAAATATGGTTAATTATTTCTGGAACAAATGGCATGATTTAATTAAACTTAATGTGTGCAATTTTGATTGGTTAACATAAAGTTTAATATATATTTAATTGGATTAAATTTGGTAATTGACAAAAATACGCCTCTTGAGTCGGCAAATTGTATTTCTTAAAGTAAAAAATTTTCATTTTCCTCTCGAACACCTCCATGGTTGAAAGTTACAGAAGAAAAATGGTTCCAATATTGCTTGATGATTCAAGTAAAAGAAAATAAGAAAATCAAGGGAAAATGCTAAGGAATTAGGAGATTAAAGGTAATTTTTCAAATCCATAACCTTAGAAAATTTGTTTATTGTTTCTTGATGATCTTATGAGATCCTAGGATTTCTTCTTTTCATAAAATTGGGGCTTTTGGTTTTAGTGGATGGAATTGGAAGTATTGATACACGTGTGAAGTGATTTGGGTGATATTATTATAATATTTATCCAATTTGATCATTTGATGATATGTTGTCATTCTAGAGTGTTATGACCACTCTTTTAATGCCTGCAATTGTTCTTGGGTGCTTCATGTGTGGTGACTTTGGTTGATATTTTAATTAATTGGATTAATCTTGAAAAATTAGATTTAAAGCATGAAAATAGATAAATTTGTGTTCTGGATCAGATCTGGAAAAATAAGTGTTTATGTTGATGAATTTTATGTCATATAAATGTATTGGATGTGTTTTGGGTGTTGGAACAATTTCCGGAAATTATTTTGGAGTTGAAATAAGAGAAAACGGCCAAAAATGGCGTTACTAGATGACTTTTGAACCAACCGGGTGACGGCTGTCCAAACAGTGAATTTTCCACTGTTCGGGCAGCCCATGAACTGCCCTAATACTATTGGGGCTGACCTGGGTAGTCCCCATAAGTGTTGGGTGGTCGGTTCGGTCAAAAAAGCGTTTTGCGTCATTTTACGGAAAAAAAATTTCGTAAAAGTTTCGCGAAATTTCTACCTTATTTATGTCGTTATTTGATATCGAATAAATATGTTTAGGTGAAATATGAATAAATTATTCAATAAATTATTCATATTAGATATTGAATAATTTTTTCGGTAATTTGAAAAAGTTTTAAATTTACGATTTCGCCCGAACCGCGCTTTCGCTACTCCCTTCACCCAAAACCCCAACATTGAGTTACTCCGGAGCATTCCGAAGTATTATAGTTTTAAGTCCGGAGTACTTCCAATATGCTCTTAGGATTTTCGACGTGAGGCTATTCCAGAGTTGGTTTAGTCCGGCCTAGATTTGGCTTGAAGTTAGTCACTTCAGAGTCAAGTTCTGACCTTTCTGGTCAAGCCTCAGTTGACTCCGGAGGTCTCCAGAATTCTAGGCTAATTTATTTCGGAGTCAAGTTCTCCTCTAAAGTCACTTAAGTTTTGTTGATAATCTTCAGTACAATAGTACAATGATATGTGTCATCTTTTTGGTGGACATCTGACTATTTATAGCAGTTCCACTAAAGAAGCGTGTTAATGAAGATTATTCTTTGCATCAACACGTGTCTCTGATTGCAAGCCTACTTCTGAGCACTACAGTAGGAGATTCAAAATAATTTTATTCTTAATTCAAAAATCCATACGATATTCCAACATAATCAATAAGAATTTGGGATCTTTTATTGATCGATATGAGATTCTGAATAATTTTCTCCTTAATTTAAAAAATCGATAAAAGATTTGAACATTTTTTCATCTAAAATTAATCGAAATAATACCAGGATTGACAAATCTCAATTCTACCTAACTGATTACTATCTTTATTCATGAGGCTCGTATGTCTGGCTGTATGGGAAATGCACAGTGTTAAAATTTCACTTTACTTACAAATGTTCTCTTACTTCTCTGACGAGAAGTTAGTATCCCTATATTTTCCGACCCTTTATTTAAATATTTTATGGGTGATATTGAGCTTTATGAGCAAATTGATGTGTTTTGGGTGCGTTTTGCAGGAAAAAATATTATCACGACTCAACGAAATTATCTAGGGATGAAAACGGCAAGATACAGAGTAAATCGAGAATAATTGTATAGTCAAAATACGTGTACTGATGCTCGACGAGCGTCGGGACGCGCATCAACAAAAAATCATGGCAGAAATAAAATCAAGTGGGCACGTCGCGGCGTTGTCCTTTGCACGTCACGACACGAGCGATTTTTCCCAAATTCACCCAGAACTCGATTTTTGAGTATGAAATATTTTTTGAATCTCCTATATAAGCACCAGTTTGTTCCAAAAACTAAATCAAGCGTCATAACATATTTTGCCATTTTGGAGCCTCAAGAGCATAGAATAACGCTTAGAGCAAGACAAGAACGAGTGCATCAAGTTGGAGTTTGAAAAAGAAGACTATAAACGAGAGTTTTTTCTTCATTTTTCTCTCTACCTTTATCTTTTATGAGTTATTGGCTTGTCAGAATAATTAGTTTACTTTTATTGATTATCATGAGTAGCTAAATCATTATTTTAGGATTATAATAGATCTTTAGCATGATATTTAATGGAATTGCATCTTCATATTCTTTTGGGGTTTGTTATTGATTATTTATTATTTTCTGTGCTTGAATGCATATTTTATTTGTTTAGCCAATAATATAATAGACTTGGTAAATCCTTAGGATCTCGACGAATAGAATTTGGGTTAGCCGTGATAATAATAGCGTGTAATTTTATTCGTTAAATAGATTTCCCTGTAGGATAAACATATACCTAAATGGCATAGTAGCTAAGATTAGAACATGACCTTAATGATTTCGGTTTATGTTAATTAACATAAAAATATAGTTAATTAACTTATTCTGAATATATTTACATGACCATCAAAAGAGGCTTGTGAATAATTTGGTGTTTTATGTTAATCATCAGTAACGACAACCCAACTGAATGGAAAATGTATGGACATATTGCTCGCATGCTTAGGTAAAGTTGCAATTCTAGGTTCTTCACGCACATAAAATTTAAACTCTAAAATTATTTTTTGTTATCTATTTAATCCTTCAATTAAATTTTAGATTAATCATTATCTTTCTCAACCAATAATTTAGTTTAAGTTAAGTATGTTAGTCTTGATATTGATAAGATAAATATTAAGTCATTGTGAGTACGATATCTAATATTTTGTCATTATATTACTTAAACAATATGTGCGTTTGCATGCTAGATATATAAAATAATTAACCAAATTTGATATCAATAACAATGAAAAATGTCCATTAATCTATTCAACTCACATGTTATCTAATCTTAATTTCAATTCTTTGTGTGTGATGTAAATTATTGTCTAAATATTTCTTTTTCCTTTCTCGATTTCCTTCAAATACGGCAACTATTAGTAATATCTCACTTGTATACTTTCTATTTTTATGATTGCTAGGAAAAAGCTCGTATTTTGTACGAATTGAAGATATATTTTAACTATTGATATTCTAAATGCATTGGATTTTATCGATTTTATAGTATAAATAAGACAATTAATTTACTGACACGTAATATTTATAACTTGTTCGTTCATCTCTCAGATCTCAAATAATATTTCTAATTCACTGTGTAAGAGCTAATAGTTACAGTTTGCATTATGAAGCACATTAATTAATAATAATAAAATTATGAAATAAAAAATTATGTAAATAATTTAAAATAAAACAACATAAAATAATATACCCGAAATCCAAAAAATTGACTAGGTTTTGTGGGCGGCTACTATATAGGTTTCTTATTTTAATAGGAAATTATATTTTTATATTGTAATAAGTTTTTTATTTTAATAATTTATTATTTTTATTTTATAATTTAATAATAAAAATATTAATTGTAAAGATTATGTGCCACATATTTTTTTATTTTAATAGAAATAAAAAAATTAATTATAGAGATAAAGTTCAACTTTTTATCTTAAAAATATTTAACTTTATATATATATATATATCTATATAATAAAGGAGAATGGTGTTGGAGGAAAGAGAGTGTATCCAACGGCTCTCTTTATGTGGCTTAATTGACAGCACATATCATTTCATTGGTAATTGGAGGAAAGAGAGTGAATTGATTGATGGAATGGTCAAAAAGTTTCAAATTTTCAAATTAAAAAATAGAAAGTTAAAATAAAATCATTTAATTAAAAATAAAATCATTTAATTATGTAACATCGTGTCGTAGGCACGGAACGGGCCAAATACTGTAACACCGTGCCGTAGGCACGGGCAAAAACTAGTATATATATATATAGTAATGATTCAAAATTGCAAAAGTTCAACTAGTGTCATAACTTGGTGGTTTAGATAATTTTTCTCCGAGTATTAGCGAAAATTTTAGAGACGACTCGGTGGACCTAACCTTAAGCCCAACAAATTTTATTACACATGTAGGCCATAAGCAAAGTTGGAATAAGATTAGCCCAGGTTAAGGCCCAACAAGAATTCTAAAATTTTCGCTCAAGTCCTTTCTTTTTTTAAGAAAGCCATAATTTCAAGACTTTTCTAGATTTATTTTGCACAGGTTTTAGAAACAAAGAGAAAATGGAGAAACTCCTCACTTTACTCCCCATTGGCCGAAAATAATGTAGAGAGGAAATGAGAAAATTTTCATTTTCTTGCAAAATCTCCAAAGACAACATAGGTCAATCCATCTCAAATTAAGTCTAGGAAGAAGGAAATGAGGTTTGAAGACCCTATTAGTGAAGAAGGAATTGGATATAAGGTAAGAAAACTTGACCCAAAATTTGAAATGTTGATGTTTTATGATTTGGTGGTTAATAGATGTTGATGACTTGAGTTTGATGTGGTTTATATGCTTATTATATTAAGAAAGTAATGATTTTGAGAAATGCTTAATTATGAAATCTCTAGACATTGAACTAAGAGAGAATTTATGGAATAGATGTTGTGGTGATGTTAGAAGATTATTAATGATGATTTGTATACTTGGAGTTAATATAGTTGAGTAATGTTGTAAAGTTTGAGAGTGAAGATGGAGAATTGGAGCTTGGCCTGAAATCGAGCGAGCGTTGCGACGTTAAAAATCTTACATCGCGACCCGCAACAAAAGGATGCTATCTGCCAGTTCTGTTTTTGTGAGCGTCGTGACACTAATGGGCTAGCATCGCGACACGTAATAATTTGGTGCTCTCTGCCTCAGTTCTGGTTTTGTGGAAGTCACAATGCTTAACACTTAGAGTCGCGACGCGGAACCATCATATGCTCACTGCCTCGGCTGCTTGTGTGAGCATCGCGACGTCCATAGGCCAGTGTCGCGACGCGTGACCAAAATTTCCCAAGAATCAATTTTATCCATTCAACTTCATCTTAAGATGTTAGAGGGCATCATAAGAGTTTCGTATAAGCGTATATACACATGTTATATCATGTGACAAACATACTACGTAAATCGTGCATTACATACACTTTCTTAGCATTTGCAAATATTCTGAGTAATAAGAAAGAAAACTAACAAATTGCTTTGATTTTAGATCGATGTCAGGGTATTCGAATATCACCCACGCTGTGTACCGCACCTGACTTGTCATAGCACTGTGAGTGAAATACTTATTTCAGAATTTCCATTATGTTTTTAAGATACATATTTGTAGTTCTTTGATTTTGTTGATATTTATTAAATGCTTATTCAATTATTGATTTCATACGATTTGAGATATATGATTTATGTATTTTTGATAAGGTTTGATATCAGAGATTTTGTGTGTTTGCCTCTAAACCAAGCCACAAGATCCTAAACAAGATTCTATGTGTGAAGAATCAAGAAAAATGGCGGAATCACTTACATTGATTTATGGAGAAATTTCAAAATTTTGCTGTTTTGGATGAAGCTCCAAGCTTGTTGTTTGTTCCTTGGGTGAGTTTCCCTATCACCTCATTTGACTTCTCCAAGTGCTAGCTTTCTTGAAATTTTGAAGCAAAATTTCATTCCCAAAAGATAGAAGAATCAGCAATGTGAGAGAGAAGAGAGGGGAGTGAATAATGTGTCAAAGTTGGTGGTTGTGTGTGTTAAAGGCTTAATTAAATAAAGCCAAGTACTTCCATCAAAGTTTGACCTTTGATGTAAGCCATGTGGTCCCACCACATTTTAAATTCAAATTTGAGTTGGCTTCTCCAACACACAACTAAGTCACGGGTAATTTTATCAGGTTCGTTTAATTCCGAATTAAACGAATTTGACGTCGCGCCATAATTAAATCCAATTTAATTAAATAATTATGTCTCGCAAAATTATTACGATAGTCACTTTCGAATCAATTTTAAATTAATTCGTTCGCCCGAATTGAAATCCAATTTTAATTTCGTATTGAAATGCAATTTCAATTAATATATCCGATATATTATTTTAGCCCTAAATAAATAAATTAAATAGAAAAATCCAATTTAACTATTAAATTTATTTTATCGATTAATTCTAAATTAATCGCGTTCTCTCTTCTATACGAATTTAATCCCAAATTAATTCTTGCCGTAATTAATCCCAGATTAATTTTCTCTCTCATAATTAATCTCAGATTAATTCTATCTGAGTCAAATATCATTGGTGAATCTTTGGGAAGCGACCCAATAGATTCCTGGATATGTTGGCAATAAATACGGTTATCGGAGTATCCGAACACATGCGTACCTCGTACCACGTTCTCACCGATTTACAAGACATGATTCTCTTCTAGCAAAGCACCGTGCCTACCCAATTCTCCAGAAATATTCTCCAAGGAATATCATCTGTATCAGACGTAGTAATACTAATATTATGTAATGCGTAATACGATCCAGTATCAGATTTCACATGTCAGACCTAGGGCTAGCTCTATGTCTACCCCGTATGAAGCATATATCAGATCCCGAGTAACTAATATCTATAATCGGGAAGTCATGACCTAGTCATACTATCCCGATAGTTGCAACTTTTAAGAGTACTAGTTCTGTAT
>SKCR01051181.1:0-65645 GCA_019454045.1 Zanthoxylum bungeanum | reverse complement strand
GCAACATTCCTGGTTGAATATTCTTCTTGTCTTCTTGATCAGATTATAAGCCGGATCCACTGCTAAACGGTGGTTGATGAATTTGGGATCTATCATGGGCATGTCGTTATGCCCCCATGCAAAAATGTCTACATACTGCTTTAAAAACTTTAGCAGGTCCTACTTCAGGTTTTCCTCCAAATCTGCTCCTACCTTTATAACATTTTCTGAATCGAAGAGTTCTACTGACTCCAACTCTTCAGCCGCCCTAATTGGGCAAAATCTTCAGGCCGTGGATCTAGAGACTCGACTGTTTCCTCCTCCTATTCCCTTTCTCTCCTTTTTTCGGCTATCTTTCTCAACACACAGAGTCTCATTTGAGACGGTAGCGAAACAACTCCTGGCTACTTTCTGACTCCCACGCACTATCCCAATCCCAGCTCGGGTAGGAAACTTCAACTTCAAATAATAGCATGACAAGGATGCCTTTATTTTCATACATCATGACCTTTATTTTCATCATGAAATCCATCATGACCGTCTGGGTGCGGGGGAAAGTCCCGATCATCATGGCCAACTATATTCTTCCCAAGGGGATGACTGCCACTCCTCCAAACCCATACAGGGGAGTTCCGTCCTGGTCACAATGGCATACTACACCCCCAGACCGTCCAAGGCTGCCTTAGAGATTATGTCGACCGCACTCCCTAGATCCACCATGATCCAATCCACCTCGGCCCCACCTATTACCGCCTTGATTATCTGGGAATCATCATGGGGAAAACTCACCCCATTGGCATCCTCATCTGTGAACATTATAGTGACCGACCGACCTTTATAAACCCCTGGAGCCTGCTCTGTCACCAATACCTCTGATCCACGAATCTGACTGTAATTCTTCCTCAACCGATTTGAATCTTCGGCCAGTGTCCTCCCGCCAGCGATGGTATACATATGTCTATGCCCCTACCACTGTCGGGCCGACATGGACCCTTGGTCGATATAATCATTCAGATAGTTGTTATGCGCCAAGTTTTCCATATGCTCCCGCAGGTCCTTACAACCTTCTACCATGTGCCACCTTATGTTATGATGCACGCAATATGATTTCTCATTCTTCTTCTCCACCAGATATTTCCTCAGATCCGGCTCCACCAGGAGGCCTCTACCTTGGATTTCCTTGACGATCTGAGCTAATGACTTGTTCAAAGGTGTGTACCCTGGCCCTCCGGCCACATGATTTACTTGCGTCTGAAACCTCATCTCCTATAGTACATTGTTATGAGTCATAGGTCTGAACTCCCTTTGTCTCGGAGGTGGCTTCCTCAATTATCTTTCCGGCCCCCGTAGTAACTCCGGCCTTACCATTTCTCCTTTTTGAATTCCTCCCCTCCGGGCGACCTTCACTTATTCTTCCATTAACATAATTTTTCTTGCCAACTCCAGGGCAGTGGCGTAATCCGGGATGTCCTGAACCCTCAGGTGACTCAATAACTTCCCTACCTTAAGGGCCCTCTTGAGACTTTCCAGTGCTTCCGACGACTCGTACGCACCGACCTCGAGCACTAAATTATGGTATCTTTAGATAAATTTCTTTAGGGGCTCATCATCTTTTGCTTCATCAACCTTAACTCTCCTGCTGTCTTTTTTGGGACACACGCTCCTTGGAAATGCCTGACGAAGAACTTCCTAAGTTGAGAGAAACTGCTGATACTTCTCGGAGTCAAACTTCTAAACCACGAAATTACGGGCCCACTCAGGGTTAAAGGGAACACCCTGCAGATGGCCTCTCCCACCATTCCTTGGACCTCCATCAGCTAAACAAAACTTTCAATCTGGGATTTAAGGTCAGTATGACCCCTGTAAGAGCTCATAGACGGCATGGTGAACCGCCTAGAAAATTCTACAGACAATATTTCTTTTGTAAAGGGAGATGACGCCTCTCCGTCCTTACCATCTCTTTTATCCTCCTTCAAGTTATCTTCCCACTTTTTCATCTCCTTTCTAAACCAAGCTTTCATATGGTTGTCATTGGCCTCGCGTTGTCTCCCACGAAATTCTTCACGTCTGCCACTACGAGCATGACGTGTTCCATGACTAGATGCCTCTCGATCCCCTCCACCGTGTCTTCTATCTTCCCCATTCTTAGAGCATGGGCTATTACTGGAGGACTCTGGAGTCCGCCTCTCCTCTTATTCTTTCCGCATTCTTTCCGCCCTCAAGGCTCTCGCTATCACAATCGACCTCACCCTCGGGGGATCCTTCCTCCCGGGTTCATCATCTCCGCTTAGGTCTACCACTCTCTTTCCTTCTGTTATCTCGTTTCTCATTTGACTTGGACCAGCTTCCATCATTTCATTATTCACTTTTTCGAGTCTTTCGAGCTTCTCCAACATGGTCTTAATTAGAGTATGGTTCTCCTCCCTATCTTTTCTCATGCTTTCCTCCATTTTTCCCATCCATTCTGTTGTTGAACTCTCCGATGATCTATGGTTCCCGTCTTCTGCCATTATCTTACTACGCAAGTTGCTTTTTTATTCTCTCCCCATAGATGGCGCCAACTATTGACGGGTGATTTTCGTCCTAGGGGTAGTTTCGTGATAACCCTCCCGAGATAATCCTCATTCAACCTTGAATTTGTTTGGTTATGGGAGACCAAAAGCAAATATAGCAAAAAGATAAAGAGAACGCAAATTCGACAAAGAGAGTTTTAACGTGGTTCGGCGGAGTAAATCCAACCTACGTCCACGGGCACAAAATGAGGTATGATTTTTATTACCAAACCGAGCTCGGCCGACCTATTTGTAAACGTTGTCTAAGGAAATCCGAGCCGGTTGTTCTCTTTGTATCGTTTCTTACAAGTCATGCTCAAATGAAAATTTTCCCAACCTTTACAAATGAGATCAGCTTTCCCTTATATACTAATGAATACATGACATTGTTCCCATATCTTTATGACATCAACGCTACAGATTTTCGATGATTTGACATACTTTATCCCCCAACTACCTCACCGAAAGTGCAGTATATCCTCTGATTTCCTGTCACATCACGCCGTAAATGTACATTATCCTACTTTATCATTAATGATGACAGCCTGTAAGATCTCTAGTACGAAAGTAGATTTTGGAAGGAAAAGTTCAAACTATCCTAGTCACGCGTCGGTCGTCAAGAGGTCGACCAATAGGCTTGCCAAACCATCCCACTGCTCCTTCCCTGACCCATAAATATGAGCTCATCAACCTATCCCAGGAGGAAAGATAACCCCAAACTGAGTTACCGGACAAATATGGTCGGCCTCGGCTTTGATGTTGTTGGCCTTTCAAGTTTACGCTGTGTTATGTCCTCTGGTCGGCAAAATCTGGGAAACAATATCCGGGCTCTCTTACTGTCTGAGAACTGACCCATAACTCTGAACATCTTACCCTCACAAAAAGGGAAATCCCATCTCTACCTTTGCTGAACTGTTCGAATACCTTAGTTGCAGAAATCTCCATCAACAATAATAAAATGCCCAAATATTAAAACAAACAAAAATACCTTCAAAGGAATTTCAAGAAACAAAACCCTGATCTCGCCTTTGACCTGAAAACAGTATCAAAGGGGATGACTCCTTTACTGAAATCCTCAATCAAGTAAATAGTATCATGAATAACCTCAAATCCATCAAGGTCTAGCGTGTCATTAACATATGAGCTCCCTCTAACTCTCAATTTGCCTCTATGGGACTTCACAAACCCTAGTTCCCTCTATCTATAACTAATCGACACAAATAGTGAGTCATAGTTCAACAAAAAGAAGTCTCGATTGCAGATCTTTATGGTTACAGAGAATGAGAGCTACAACATGAGTTTAGGGGATGATTTGACTCGGATGTGATTTAAGTGGATTCGGGCGAGTTCAAAGGACGAGTCAAAGTGGTAGAATAGGAATATGAGAATAGAGGGGAGACATACGATGATAGCGGTAGTGCATAGACATCTGCATAGATGGGGAGAACGATGACGTTTTCGAGTGGAAGGGGCTTGTAAGCCACATAGTTGTGTCTTGAGGTCATGGTTATTGTTGGTCGGTTGGTCGAAGATTAAAATCACTGATATTAAAAGAAATTAGTGAAGAATGAGGGAACTTAGGGTTTCAAATAAATTAGACTTAATGCGAGAGTTGTGTAGGTTCAAAAATAATTAAGACATAAGGGAAAAAGAATAATTTCACTTAAAAGGAAAAAAAATAATTTTTACTTAACGAAATCACGTTTATTAAAAGAAAATATTTTAATATGTGATCTCTTTCCTATTAGATTTAAAGACAACTATTTTTAATTATGGGATTTCTTTCATATTAGGTAAAGACAACGGTTATTAATATGTGATTTCTTTCCTACTAGATAAAGACATCGTTTATAAACTAAAATTGTTGTTAAAACTGATTGTATTTAAGAGTGATTTAAATTCTATTGCAAAAGAAAATGGTTTAAAATAAAACCGATATCTTTTACTCACCAAATCGGTTTATTGGTAAACCGATTTCTTTTAAAGTGTTGGTTATTCCCATTATTGTAGTAGTGGGGTGATTAGGATTATCGGTACATGTTTGTATGTTATGAATATATGTATGTATATTTGTATACTAAGTTAAAAGTATGTCGTTTATATTGGTGTATGTATATATGTATACTAAGTTAAAAGTATGTAATTTATATTGGTATATTTTATGAATATATGTATGTACACACACATAAACACAATGTGTTTTGAGGTACGAATAATTCTATGATGTTGATAGTCTGAATTATGAACAAATATCTTTGTTTTTTTTTGTGCTTCGCTATTTTGATTTATATTTTGAGAACTTAGTATTTGATTCGTGGCATAAAAATATTTTGAAAAGAAAAAGGAAAGAAAAGAAGAAAGAAATAGATATTTCAGATATTTTGATTTTAACTATAAAGGATAAAGAATATGTTTCCGCCTCGACGCTTTATTAACGTTTTTATGTTTTGTGATTTATCGATATGTTTTCGTCGAGGTGCTTGATGATATGTTTCTATCTCGGTACTTGAAAATGATTTTGATATTTTTAAATTGTAAAACTTTGTTTTCGTCGAGACACTTGAAAATCGATTTTCCTCACGGTACTTGACAGTTTTATGTTTTTGACCCTCCGTGACGCTTGTATATGTTTCGTTTTGGCTCTGCCGAGTGGTTTGTTATAGGGTCCTGACAATCGGAAAATGGCTGGCCAGCTACTCTGTCAATATGGTCTTGTTTGTACACTGTTCAGTCAGTACACACGACTCGAACAGTGGACGCTTGATAAGTATTTTGAATGTTATACATTTGAGTTTTGATCATGTTTTCAAAGATTTATTTTTTATTTAAACATATTTTTGTTTGAGGGGGGGGAAGAATGATTTCAAAATAATTACTCTTTGATTATGATACATTTCGATATCATTTATGATATTTTTTAATATGATATGTTTCCATCACGATGCTTGTATATGGTTTTTATGGTTTTATGATTTTGATTCTGTCGTGGCGCTTGTATAGGGCTCTGTCCAACTACAATGGACCGACCTGCTACCCTCTGTCGACATGAGCTTATGTTTTTCATTGTCCAATCTGTGTGTGCGATTTAGAAACTGGGCGCTTGTCATGTTTCGTTCAGTTGAGTTTATACTGGATGCTTGATACAGATTTACGATGATTATGAATTTCGAAATTAATTTAGTTTACAATAAAAGAGTTTTCAATTGTGTTTTTGAGATGGTTTTTAAAAAAAAATAGATTGTTTTATGTTTTTCATTTTGATGATGTCAGAAATTGGAAGATTTCAAACTATCAACATCATAAGAGCACTATGATTATATGTCACTTCTGACTGTGACGATTGATGTATTTGTTGGTATCAAAGTTTACTTTTGTTATAGGAACACGTATATATGTCTACAGTTTAGTTATGGATCTTTTGAGTATTGGGATGGTTATATATATACTTTGTTGTCATCCATACAATATTATATGTGTGACTGGATATGTGCGTAAGTAAACTTTGATATTGATAACGTTTATAGATATGATATGAAATGACATAATGTGAAATGAATTAGTTTCGTTTCAAATTGTGGATGAAATAGATAGTATGAAATCCATATTATCTTTTCCATTTTGATATTGTATCTGATTGAATGTAAAGAACCTGTGTTATGATGACTTTGATTAACTATATAGGATTCATGTTCGGCTTTATGTTTCTGTTGATGGATGAGTTTGAAACGGTTTGAGCGTGAAATGACAAGTTTGATTTTATTCTGGTATGAAATATTTGATTTGATTAATTTTGCTTCGAAATATCATGGCTTATATTGATGTATGAAATATGTAACTTTTGAAAATATGTAAAATGATATAACTTCATAATATGGATAAGATTGTAATGTACGAGCGTTCAGCTCCGAATGATTGGACATGAGGAGAGACAAATTTCGAGGATGAAATTTTTATAAGGAATGGAGGATGTAATATCATAAATTTTTCTGAGTAATTCTAGAAGATTTCCAAATTAAAGCTTAGGATTTGGAACTGGATGATATTCGAAAATAAGAGCTTATGTGTTGGAAAAAAGGTCGGGATATTTTTAAGTGAAGCTTCATCGCATTGAAAAACGCGTGATTTTGAGAATTGGTTACGAGATTCCTATTTATATCGTTATACCCAAAACATTTATTGTTCAAGCTATAAAAATAGCAAACCAACTCTGATTGAGCTGATTTTTATACCATTGGACTCATTTGTCCAAGATGAACAACCTTCCTGTTGAATATATTTCGAACTTTGTATCAGAATGGCTTCCAAAATATGAATTTTCGAGAAAGCCCCATGGCAGGGACTTAGCTGTAATTTTGCGGGGGCCAAAATATAATTTCCGAAATTTTTTCTACAAATACCTCAAAGTTTCTCACAATTGTGAAAATGGCATATTTTCCCAAACTTCTCCATTCAACCATCTATCCTCAATAACGGTGTCGAGAACCCATGGTCGAGCCGGATGGTTGCGCCGGCCACCCCTCCTACTTGTGGTGGCTGGCGGCAGCCTCTGAACGCCGATAAATGGCGAGAAAGAGAGAGAAAATATGTGGGCATGTGTTTTCCAATTCCGGCTCATCACTTCGTTTCACGCCCCGAGCCACCTACCAAATTGAAGCCCTCGAAGAGTACTACAAGCTAGAGCTTATGGTGTTTTCATTTCGTGCTCGGTTTCATGTGAATCTAGAGAAGAAGTGGTGGTGAATAGTATCCACAAATGAACAGTATCTTCCACCGAAATTTCGTCGGTTCCAGCGTGTTCGTGGGATCATTTGGAGTCCGTATAAGCCCTCGAAATCTCAATTTGACTAGGACTTGGAGTGCTCGTGAAGCCAAGTAACCCATGTGATTAGTACTTGCATTGTAGATTTCTTTTTTTAAATATATATAGAGATTATTGAAATATTTAGGATAAAACGAGGATAATTAAGAGGTAGTTTGAGAATGGAGTTCAAGACTATGTTTAGTTAAGTGAATCGACCATCGCAGGTATGGATTTTTGTTATTGCTATGATATGAAGTGAGATGTTTGTTGAGTTTAATGTCTATATGCATATATTTATGTACATAAGTATATCAACATGTAATGGTATGTAAATGTTAATGTAAACGAACATGTATATGTATATGTTAGGGTTGGTTCTCGTAGTGCCAATCCGGATCATATTTATGTCTGATTCATAAATACGAACAATTCTATTTTCCATAATATTACTAATTTAATTGTAGCACCCTTGTCTGTTTATACACTTATTCGATCTAATTATGATTAGATATATGACTACGATTAGATCGAAACTAAATCTAGTTTAGTGATACGTGTATATTAGACAAAAAACCCTAGGATTTACAATATAGTGCGCAGTTACAACGTAGTTTGTAATTGACATTCGGAAGCGCACTAGAATATGTATATCTTTAATAAAGTTCATAGTCAAGATTTACTAACTCGGGTGGGTTAGTAAAATCCGCTGAGACCAGTACATGTCATATATCGTGACTTGGTCCGATGGTTTATCCCAATAAACCATGAGTCTCGGGAGACTCGTATAGACATGTAGGTGTTTATTTGATAAGCACTGAATGACTCACTGAAGATTTCCTAATAGATGGTACACCAGCGTCAATATGAATCTTCTCGAGTTGAGCGAGCATAATGGTCCTTCGACTCGAGATACCACAGTGGGATATATGAGTTATCCTCCACACTTTGATGTCAGTCACGTCACATATCTATTTATATCAAACCTTCCCCTGTTCGTTGGGTGTGGACTGATGTACAGGGCATAGGCATCTGCACGTGTTTACGATCTAGTAAATCCACAACCGTGGTATAACTTCGGAAATCATTTCCGAGTGTTATTTAGAGATCGTAAATTGAAAGTCGACTATATTATACCGAACGGGTTTGATGTTCTTATCTATACCCCAGGTATAATATGGATAGCCTGTGACGGAGGGATTATACGTATGCAATGACCTTGGCTTGCATAGTTTAGCAAGATTATCTGTGGTTGCCATAATCCATGAGTGGGTGGATTATGGACATAAAAATGGATTTCTTGACGGATAAACCTAATGAATGTGATTCTTACTCAATATTAAACTTCCACGATTTCATCTAGATGGAATTGGTCAGTGGGAGTTATCGAATCTTATATGATTTGATTCGTTGATATTGAGTGTTACCAAATTAGTTTTCAATACTCTTGGGGTTATGCTCCAGTAACACTAATTCATCTCTTTAATTTAGGTTCCATTCATTTCTACAGTTACATATTTGATATGTATAGATAGAAAATTTGAATCTTGAAAAGTTTGAGATTTGAGACTTTCTTTTGTATAATTGTTATATAATTGAAAGTACTTGCGCCTCGGAGGTACAAGTAATGTTTATCATTTATTCTATTTAATAAAATATTGTATTCTATTTGATAGAATATCTTTTCTATGATCCCGAGTAATAAAATTGTTTTATTACATGTTGTGTAACTTCGGATGTTGATGATTGTAGAAAAGATTTGACTTAGTGAAGTCAAATGAGAGAGTGATAAACTGTAATGGAACTATATGATTAATAAGATCAATAGACCCTTAGACATCTTCCGTATAAGTTTAATAGGATGTCAGAATCATTTACAAAGTATTTGATACTTAATGATTCTGTTGTTTTCTTATCGAATAAAATTATCCTAAAACTTATAGTGAGAGCGACATTTGATATCGATTTCAGAAATTAGCATTGAACCATAAATCTAAGATTGTTCGTGGCTTACTATGATCAAGTTTTGAACTTGATTGAGTTTTCGTTATGAATAGTTCATAAAATGTGCAAATTGCTTGCGCAGCAAAAAGCGAAGTGAGCTTGTTAAAGGTTTGACCTTTATAATATGACACTGAGAAAGTTATACTCACTAGTCTATTGTAGATTCTGAGGAATAATGTCTCTTGTTGCACTGATTGAACAGTTAAAGATTTATTGGTTAATGTTGATATTAAACTATGATTTTAGCTAAAATATGCAAAGTGGCATTCCTGAATGTTTTCTTCGAATGAGAGATTCGTCGTGATTTCTTTGTTTGAAGAATTCATTCTAGAATGGCCCTAGAGTTTGTATTATGCTAAGATCGTAGTTTGATATACTAGTTTATGGAGCCTATTGTAGACTCAGATAAGTTTTCCAAAAATATGTGTTCTCTGATTTTGATATCAGTCAGATTGTCTGGTTTTATCGAAGCATAGAGAATACATATTTGTTATTAGGTTCAGTGGGATCATACAAATTTCTTTCTAGTATTATATATATCATAAGTCTTCTTTTCTCCGTGAAAGCAGTGGGAGTAATCTCTGATATATTTTGATATAAAGTTTTATATATGATATAAAACTAAGAGACTTGTGTGTAACTCCCATTAGTCGTGCATTAGATATGATCTAATAAAGGACACAGTAAGACTATATGTATGACAGTTAGTATAACTGTTTGACAGTTAACATGTCTTTTATATATATAGTATTCATATTTCATAAAGGTTGATACCTTTGTCGAAAGTGAGATTGATTAGAATGTCTAGCCAATCTTATACATCATAGGATGATGGCATAATGAATATTGTATTATGTGCGATTAAAGATATCAATTTAATCGTAATTGTTACGAGTTATTTTGATATGATGTAGTCCATATGATGATCTTGAAATATGATCTAGTGATCTTTGAAATTTTAAGAACGAGTTTCTAATTCATGGAGAATTTAGTCTGCAACCATAAGGTCATATTAGTTTTGATCCTAATTATGACATTAGATGGTCTATGTCATATAAAGTTAGAAAAGATGCATTGGTAGTGTCACTGTTATTCTACTGAATTAGTAGAATCAGTTGCGACTTTCGAAGTATTGACTTATGAAGTTGCATAGTGACCCTATAGATAAAAGTTTTCATATTAGTGTAGTGCTTGCGGTTGTCTCATAATATTTGGATTTGATTTCTAAATACATAGACAACTCAGTACTTATAGCACAATACTGATATAGCGTCTGAGTCATATTGATGTAGAATTTGGATTCTGCAAAATATGAATGATGCTGGATAAGGAAAACGATTGAGTTTGTTGGACTGACTCAATTTGTTAAAGCGGGATTACTTGTTGTTGCCTACCTCTTGAGTGCTAGGTGAGCTCTTGAGGGCCATGAGTATGTGATATACATTAAGATGTGCATATGATACTGTAGATTGGCACGAGAGCAAGTGAGAGAAATTGTTAAGGTTGGTGCTCGGAGTGCCAATCCGGATCATATTTATGTCCGATTCAAAAATACGAATAATTCTATTTTCCATAATATTACTAATAATTTAATGGTAGCACCCTTGTCTTTTATACACTTATTCGATCTAATTACGATTAGATATTTGATTATGATTAGATCGAAACTAAATCTAGTTTAGTGATAAATGTATATTAGAAAAAGACCCTAGGATTTACAATATAGTGCGCAGTTACAACGTAGTTTGTAATTGACATTAGGAAGCCCTTTATAAGATGTATATCCTTAAATAAAGTTTATGGTCAAGATTTACTAACACGGGTCGGTTAGTAAAATCCGCTGAGACCAGTACATGTCGTATATCGTGACTTGGTCTGATGGTTTATCCCAATGAACCATGAGTCTAGGGAGACTCGTATAGACATGTAGGTGTTTATTTGATAAATACTGAACGACTCACTGAAGATTTCCTAATAGATGGTACACCAACTTCAATAGGAATCTTCTCGAGTTGAGCGAGCATAGTGGTCCTTCGTCTTGAGTTACCATAGTGGGATATATGAGTTATCCTCCACACTTTGATGGCAGTCACATCACCGATCTATTTAGATCAGACCTCCGCCTATTCGTTGGGTGTGCACTGATGCTCATGAAATCCAGTGTGTATCAAGATAGGATCTGTCAGTCCTGTGTACATGGCATAGACATCCGCACGTGTTTACGATCTAGTAAATCCATGGCCGTGGTACAACTTCAGAAATCAGTTCCGATTGTTATTTAGAGATCGTAAATTGGAAGTCAACTATATTATACCGAACGGGTTTGACGTTTTTATTTACCCTATGTATAATATGGATAGCCTGTGATGGAGGGATTATATGTATTCAATGACCTCAGATTGCATAGTTTAGCGAGATTATATGTGGTCGTCATAATCCATGAGTGGGTGGATTATGGACAAAAAATTGCATTTCGTGACGGATAAACCTAAACTTAAAGAGTCCCACAATATGAAGTGTACTCGTTGAGCACTTGGGCAACGCGATATGAATAATACGGATTATTCATAATACTTCACGTGAATCTAGAGAAAAAGTGGCGGTGAACAGTATCCATAAATGAATAGGAGCTTTGATAAAAATTTTGTCAATTCCATCGTGTTCGTGGGATCATTTGGAGTCCGTATAAGCCCTCGAAATCTCGATTTGACTATGACTTGGAGTGCTCGTGAAGCCAAGTAACCAATGTGATTAGTACTTGCATTGTTGATTTCTTTTTTTAAATATATATAGAGATGATTGAAATATTTAGGATAAAACGAGGTTAATTAAGAGGTAGTTTGAGAATGGAGTTCAAGACTATGTTTAGTTAAGTGAATCGACCATCACAGGTATGGTTTTTTGTTATTGCTATGATATGAAGTGAGATGTTTGATGAGTTTAATGTCTATATGCATATATTTATGTACATAAGTATATGAACATGTAATGGTATGTAAATGTTAATGTAAACGAACATGTATATGTATATGTTAGGGTTGGTCTCGTAGTGCCAATTCGGATCGTATTTATGTCCGATTCATAAATACGAACAATTCTATTTTCCATAATATTACTAATTTAATGGTAGCACCCTTGTCTTTTATACACTTATTCGATCTAATTATGATTAGATATTTGACTGCGATTAGATCGAAACTAAATCTAGTTTAGTGATACGTGTATATTAGACAAAGACCCTAGGATTTACAATATAGTGCGCAGTTACAACGTAGTTTGTAATTTACATTGGGAAGCACACTATAAGATGAATATCCTTAAATAAAGTTCCTGGTCAAGATTTACTAACATGGGTCGGTTAGTAAAATCTGCAAAGACCAGTACATGTCGTATATCGTGACATGGTCTGATGGTTTATCCCAATGAACCATGAGTCCCGGGAGACTCGTATAGACATGTAGGTGTTTATTTAATAAACACCGAACGACTCACTGAGATTTCCTAATAGATGGTACACCAATTTTAATAGGAATATTCTCGAGTTGAGCGAGCATAGTGGTCCTTCGACTTGAGATACCACAGTGGGATATATGAGTTATCCTCCACACTTTGATGGCAGTCACGTCACCGATCTATTTAGATCAGACCTCCGCTTGTTCATTGGGTGTGGACTGATGCTCATGATATCCAGTGCGTATCAAGATATGATTTGTCAGTCCTATGTACAGGGCATAGGCATCCGCACGTGTTTACGATCTAGTAAATCCATGGCAGTGGTTTAACTTCGGAAATCAGTTCCGAGTGTTATTAAGAGATCGTAAATTGAAAGTTGACTATATTATACCGAACGGGTTTGACGTTTTTATCTATACCCCATGTATAATATAGATAGCCTGTGACGGAGGGATTATACGTATGCAATGACCTCAGATTGCATAGTTTAGCAAGATTATATGTGGTCGTCATAATCCATGAGTGGGTGGATTATGGACACAAAATTGGATTTCGTGACGGATAAACCTAAACTTAGAGAGTCCCACAATATGAAGTGTACTCGTTGAGCACTTGGGCAACGCGATATGAATAATACGGCTTATTCATAATACTTCAACGGATTAAATGAGTTAATTCAGATCGTTTAATCGGTTAAACGATAACACATGCTTTAGGAAATTTTGTCTGATAATAATTATTGTGTATTTGTATTTGATACATAATATGATTAGATACACATTAATTATTCGTCAAATGAGATTTTGACACATGCCATAAATATATGTATTTATTATTAATTGTAAATAAAAATACATATATAAGAATATTTATATTAATTGATTATTTGAATATTTAATTCTTAAATATTTAAATGATTAATTAATAAACTTTTTTCATAAATGTTACGAATTTTGTCCAAATATTATTTGAACACATGGCATTAATTTATTAAGCTAAATATGTGTCAATTTGATTGGCCATTAAAAAGCTTAATATTAATTTAATTAGATTAAATTTATAAAAGGACAATATTTCCCCTTACAGTCGGTCAAGGCCACTTTAAAAAAAAAAAGTGTTTCCTCCATTCTTACCACTATTTCCGAGAGCTCCAAACATGGAATGGGTTTCAAACTTGTTTGATGAATCAAGTGATGGCAAAGAAGAAAATCAAGAAAAAACTTAGAAAATAAAGGTTTTAAAAGGTAATTCCTCTACTCCCTAAGCTAAGAAATTTTGTTTCATATTTCTTGAAGATCTATGGAGATTTAGGGTTTCTTATTTGTTATAAAATTTGGGGTTTTTGATTGTGGTGGTTGAATTGGAAGCTTATATAACATGTGTGAAGTGTAGTTGGATGGAATTAGTGTAATTAGTATCCAATTTAGTCATTTGATGACATGTTGTCATTTTAGAGTGTTATGACCACTCTTGTAATGCCTAGAATTGTTCTTGGGTGATTCATATGTGGTGACTTGATTTGGTGTTTTGATTAATTTATTTAGTCATGAAAAATTGGATTTAAAGCATGAAAAATCATTAATTTCGGTTCTGGATCAGATCTATGCAAAATGGAAATTTTGTTATGAATTTGATGTCATATGAATGTAATGGATGTATTTTGGGAGTTGGAACAATTGCCGGAAATTAATTCCGAGTTGAAATAAGCAAAAACGGACAAAAACGGCGTTACTGGGTGACTTTTGAGCCAACCGGGTGACGGCTGTCCAAACAGTGAGTTCGTCTCTATTCGGGCAGCTCATGAACTGCCCTGGCACTATTGGGGCTGACCTGGGTAGTCCTCATAAGTGTCAGGTGGTCGGTTCAGTCAAAAATGTGTTTGCGTCATTTTAACGGGAAAAACGGTTTTCGTAAAAGTTTCGTGACATTTCAACCTTATTTATATTGATATTTGATATTGAATAAATAGTTTAGGTGAAACACGAATAAATTATCATATTAGATATTGAATAAATTTTTCGGTAATTTGAAAAGGATTTAATTACGATTTCGTTTCCCCGAACCGCGCTTTCGCTACTCCCATCGCCCGAAACCCCAACTGTATAAGCATAAGTGCACGTATTTGTATATGTATGTGATGATAAGCTAAGGATAATTTGAGTTTACAGGATCAGTAAATGGAATAAGTTAGTTATTGAATCATACATGCAATGTTTTTGAATAAAGGTTGGAATGGTTAAATGTGATAAGATATGAATATAAGTTAAGCTCTCTCTGGATGGATATGTTTAATTGATAAGTTTCTATATCCAATGTTTCCTGGTAGAAAATCTGAAACTGAGCATGGTTGATCGATAAGTGAAAGATATGAGGACAATTAAAGATTTAACATTTGAATTCGTAGGAATGTGTATATTTATATGTTTGAAATATGTGTATGTATATGAGTATCTAGATGAGGACTTAGAGTGTTTGTCGTGTATGAGCGGTATGAGAAATCGTGTGATGAGTTTGTGTTATGTTATATGTGTGCATTTGTGTATGTTTAATTTGTTGATAATTTCATGGTGTAGTAACCGAGCTGGTTAGAAGTCCATTCTGACGACATTTATCTCATACATATACTAAAATAGGTAATGAGTCCCATACGAGCATTGCTTGTTTAAGCCAGCGTATATGTATGCGTTGTTTGGGTTGTTGGACAATTATGACCTATAACATCACTATTTGTACATAACATGGCGTTGTTGTACAAGTTAACTATGTGACAAAATAAATTGCTCTTTTATCATATTTAATTGGATTACCGGGATATATAAATGATAAAAGTCCATATGATTAGTACCAGATTAATAAGATATGAGACAATATTAATCCACTAAGGTTAATCATTAAATATCCATAGTCGTAGTATTATCGAGACTGGACATCGATAATGCGGAATAGGCTAGTATTACACTTATGCGTGTTATGGAAGCGTAACGGTATAGTTCTCATATATTTGGGTATTGGATACTCATGCAAGTGTAATAGGAGGTTATGTTTACCGATGGTACAGAAACAGCTTCGCTCAGGATAAACCCCTCGGAATCCCAGTGGTAGTATGACTATGTGTCTATGGGAATCTGAATCAGGGTAGGTGTATTTGGTCTTAACCTGAGACTTGCATCGTGAATACTTGCGACAATCAGTATACTTTGGTTTTGGTCATCTGGGGCTTTAACAGATTCTGTGTACGCCTCTTCTGGGTATACTGAGAATCATAGTGTATTGGATGTGATGTCAAGATGGAAGTATCACTTCAGTCATATGGAGATGACGATCATGCACGATACGAAACTGGTACTCTTGTATGCTGCAGCTATCGGGATAATATGACAAGGTCATGATTATTCGATTATAGATACTAGTTACCAGATATCTGATATATGCTTCATACGGGGCAGACACAATTCCAGCCCCAGGCCTAGCATGTGCAATTTTGATACTGGATCGTAATACGCAATACTACATATGCTACGCTAGACAAATATTACATATTCCTTTAAAGAATATTTCTGGAGAATTGGGTAGGCACGGTTGTGGACACAGAAACTGGACAACGCATGCTGTCCCGGGCTCGCGGCCCGGTCGGGAGTACGGAGTAGCCACGGGGGACTAAACCGGAGAATAATGGAGTCGCCACCCGGTGTGAACCGGGAAAATGAGATTTAAGGCCGCACTCACCCCTCGCAAGGGAAGACCTCAAACCGTTGGGTTCGGAATGGTCCCTTACTTATGCCACTTGTAATGAAAGGATTTATGTAATAATTTAATCATGCTTAAGTAGCACTTATTTCCAAGAGTATCATGCTTCTAAATTCACATGTACAAAATAAAACTTACACCTAAGTTTACATATATTTCACATCTAAGATTACATGCTTGAAAGTATATAAAATGAGCGACAAACATACAACTTCACTGGCATATTATATTCAAGAAAACACAAGCACACATACTAACCACACAAGCACCCATGTGAGCACCTTCTCAAGTGGTACATGGAATTGTATCCCAAGTACAGACCGTACTACCATCCATTCGGAATCGGCTACGGGATTTATGTCTGGGTTTCCATCCGATATACCACAAGGAATAATACTCAAATGTTATCATGACATAGGTATATGAATTGTGATACATTAAACACATTATATTCATACATGTGGGGATAGCTACTAGGAAAACTATGTATGAAATCTGATGAAAAGGACTCAATTCAGTGGGTGCGTGTTCGCGTAGCGTTTGAAAACACGTTCGAATGGTAAACAGAAGGTTCGCGTTCGTGTAGCGTTCGAGAACGCGTTCGAACGGAACCAGACCTGATGCATGATAAGACTAAGAAAGTGCGTGTGCGTTCGCGTAGAATTCGAGAACGCGTTCGAACGGTAAACAGAAGGTTTGCGTTCATATAGCGTTCGATAACGCATTCGAATGGAACCAGACCTGATGTATGATGAGACTAAGAAAGTGCGTGTGCGTTCGCGTAGCGTTCGTGAACGCGTTCGAACAGTAAACAGAAGGTTCGCGTTCGTGTAGCGTTCGAGAACGCGTTTGAACGGAACCAGACCTGATGCATGCAACACAAAGAATAAAGACAACAATGTCAAGCTCAGTATGTCCGATTAAACGTATCTTGCATTCAACCGAACACACATCAACCGGCGCGGAAAAGCATCATGGTAAAGCGATTTAACCCCTCCCCATTGGGGATCTTTCATTGCACTTACTAAGCCCATGCGCTCGATTGAATCACGCATACAAAGAATTAAAAAACAATAATATCAGACTTAGTATGCCTGATTGAACGTATCTTGCATTCAACCGAACACACATCAACCGGCGCGGCAAAGCATCGTGGTAAAGGGCTTTAACCCCTCCCCATAGGGGATCTTTCATTGCACTTACTAAGCCCATGCGCTCGATTGAATCATGCATACAAAGAATTAAAAGCAATAATATCAAACTTAGTATGCCCGATTGAACGTATCTTGCATTCAACCGAACACACATCAACCGGCGCGGCAAAGCATCGTGGTAAAGGGCTTTAACCCCTCCCCATAGGGGATCTTTCATTCCACTTACTAAGCCCATGCGCTCGATTGAATTATGCATAAATAAGCAACATGCAGAATTCAAGTAACGAAAAAATAAATAAAACAAAGCAACACAAAACAAAAGAGGGTTCTGTTTACTCAAGCGGTACGTGGAGTTGTATCCCGAGTACAGATCATACTACCGTCCATTCGGAATCGGCTATGAAATTTATATCCGGGTTTCCATCCGATATACCGTGAGAGTTGACACATCTCTCATTTTATTCCAAAGCCACAACATACAACATCTCATAATTCATGCATATTTATCTACTCAAGGGCCACAACATGCATTTCGACATGACAATCATGCAAGCAATACTCAATAGATAATACAAAAAAAAAAACAAAAAAACGAGTGTGAAAAATACCCTAAGGTCTAACCTTTTTGCCAACTTTCGGGCTTGCGTTTCACGGACGTCGGAAAGGGTACAGCTCCTCAACTTCTCTGGTTCACTGGTTTAGCGTCCTAGCTCACTGTTTTGCTGTTTTGCTTGCTGTTCGGTCTCCGTTCTGCTGCTGTTCGGTCTCTACTTTGCTATACACTGTTCAGGTCACCTGTTTTGACGTTTCAACGAACTGTTTCGAGTGTTTTTCGTGTTTTTTAGTGTAGTTTTGTGTGGTTATTTCAAGGATTATAAGTGCAGTTTATGTTACTGTTTTAAGGGATTTTAGGGACTGTTTTGAGAGTGGTTTGGGCTGCTGTACAGGCGTGTTTCAAGGGCTGTTTGGGGTGTGTTTGGGTTGCTGTTGGAGGTATATTTTCTGTGATGGAGGGCTGCTGTATGGGGGAGATTTTCGGTGATGGGTAGAGGGGGTGCTGTTTTTGGTTATGGAGTGGAGGAGTTGAAGGGAATTGTTTATGTTCTTCTTATTGCTATTGCCGTGAGTGGCTAAGGCTCTTTATGTTGTGATTTTTGTGTGAGTTCTCTGTATGAGCTCGGGGAGTGCATGTCTTGGTTAGTGGTTGTTTATATAGAGAAGGGCTAGGGTTTCACCTTGTCTCACAAGGAAGGGATTTTGGCATTAAAAGGAGGATTTGATTTGGTATTCAACAAGGAAATGATTAGATTGAGGGGGGACAAATCTTGGCTAGATTAGGAATGCAAAATATTTAATTGGTTATGATTGATTTTAATTAGGCATGATATTTGTTAAGTTTGTTATATAACATATTTGATTTATCTTTATTAGGTATGATTATATTTTATGTTTTATTTAATTGGTAAATGGTTTAATTATTTTATTTAATATTTAATTTAATTTCCCATGTGTTTTAAATGTGTTTTATTAATTGGGATGTGTTTTATTGGCTTTGGGGGGCTAATTAGGCTGGGGTGCGAGGCTAGCAGCAAAACCAGAAATACCGACTCTGTTCGAACGCCCATTCGAACGCTACACGAACGTCCGCAATCTGCCTGACGTTCGAACGAAGTAACGAACACAACACTAAGGAAGACAGTGAACATATGAAATGAACTTGATGACGAACTTATTCTGAATTTCCCCTTCCGACCTCCGTTTCCCGCAATATCCTTAGCTAAAAAGGTAGTGCCTCCAACTGAGACTCATCATCGGGTTTCACATGCGAAAATGCAATGCCTACAGTCGCCCCCACGTTGATGGGACTTGTGCAATGTGTGGCTTTGAACAATCCTATCAAATTTATGCAATGCAATTTCACTTACCTGGCTCGGTTGTTGCCTCGAGCTGAGTTGGTGCTGCAGTGGACCTCGATCCTGGGGTGCATCCCAATAACTGCAACCGACAACGGGGCACCTCGACCCAATACCGCTGACAATAGGGACCTCACCATCGAACTGATGATGTAGTGGGCACCTCGACCCAGAACTACAACTGACAATGGGGGCACCTCGACCCTGGGCACCTCGACCCAACACCGCTGACCATAGGGACCTCGCCCTCGAACTGATTATGTAGTGGGTACCTCGACCCTAGGCACCTCGACCCAAAACTACAACTGACAACGGGGGCACCTCGACCCTGGGCACCTCGACCCAACACCGCTGACCATAGGGACCTTGCCCTCGAACTGATTATGTAGTGGGTACCTCGACCCTGGAAACCTCGACCCGGAACTACAACTGACAAAGGGGGCACCTCGACCCTGGGCACCTCGACCCAACACCGCTGACCATAGGGACCTCGCCCTCGAACTGATGATGTAGTGGGTACCTCGACCCTGGGCACCTCGACCCGGAACTACAACTGACAACGGGGGCACCTCGACCCTGGGCACCTCGACCCAACACCGCTGACCATAGGGACCTTGCCCTCGAATTGATGATGTAGTGGGTACCTCGACCCTGGGCACCTCGACCTGAAAACTACAACTGACAACGGGGGCCTCGCCCTCAGCTGATATGGGCCTCACCCCCGAGCCGACATGATATGGGCCTCGCCCCCAAGCTGATATGGGCCTCACCCCTGGGACTCATCCCAAAAACTGAAATTGTTGTCTGTGCGTGCTGACGCTACTTGGCTCATTTCTGCGCTTTCCCTTTTTTTCGAACCTGCGAACACAAACAAACAACAAACACAAAGAGAATGCAATGTTACGTGTATGCATGAATGATTTTTTTCCTTTTGGTTAGGTCTTCTGCTAATTCCCATGGTGACTGCTCGGTCTTCTCTCCCTCAGGCAAAGTATTGCTTCAATCTGTCTACGTTGATCGGTTCGGTGGAAACTCGTTCCCCTCCAAGTCTGATAGCTTCACTGCTCCATTTCCCATTACCTTTGCACTATGTAAGGTCCTTCCCAGTTTGGTCTGAATTTTCCTCTCGGATCTGTCGTCGACGGCCTCGACTGCTAAGTACCAATCACCTTTTCTGATCTTGGTGGGATTTGTACTTTCTTGTTGAATGCTCGGGCTAGTCTCTTCTGATAAATTGCATGTGATTACAAAGACTTAGTTCTCTCTCATCCATAGTGCTAACTGATCAAACCTCTGTGCGACCCACTCCTGTCCGGTAATTCTGCCTTGCTAATACCCTCATAGACTGTATTTCCACTTCTTCTGGTAACACTGCTTCCATTCCATAGACCAAAGAGTAAAGATGTGGCCTCTGTTGCTGTCCTTACTGATGTTCTGTACCCCACAGAGCATATGGTAGTTTCTCGGCCCAATCTCTGCGTTCTCTGTCATTTTGCTAAAATCGTTTTATGGTCTTGTTGGCTGCCTCAACTGCCCCATTTGCCTGCGGCCTGTATGTGATGACTTGTGGTGGCCTATCCCGTACCTCTGCAACATTGCCTTTCTCTTCCTTGAAACTGAACCTCGTGTCTGTCACTACATGATGCGGCATACCATACCGACAAATGAGGTTCCGAGCTATAACTTTGCCATTCTGTTTTGCTGTTGTTGGTAATTATCTAAGGTCCCAAGATCAAACAAGACATGAAATAATGTGTGAAACACCAACGGAAGGTAGCGGAATACTCACATTGATCGGTTATGTCGATTTGGAGACGATTCAAGCCCAAAAACGCACTGCCTTGATCTCACCACTGCAACAGTCCATGTCCTACAAAAACAGAAAATTGAGGAAGAAACGGAGCTCCGAGCTTCGTCCAATGGATCCGGCCTCATGGGTGAACCTCCCTACCACCTTCGCAAGACTCGTAGTGTGCTAGCACTTGTGGTTTCACCATGAAAACCCAACTCTTGGCTTCCCTTGCTCACGGTTTTTGGCTTCCAAAACCAGTAACATGTTTCAGTTTGGGGTGTGAGGTGAGAAGAGAGAATGAGAGAGTTTGAATTGTGTATTAAGTTATTAAAATGATTTACCAAAAATCAATTTATATTTATGCCATAATTTTCATTAAATTAATAATAAAATTATGACACATAACATGCAATGGCTTAGAGTGTCAAACACTCAAACTCCATGCAATGACATTGAGTGCAATGTACACAATCTACATGCAAAGCATTAGAATGACATGTGTCATGTGGGCCCCACACGTTTCCAAATGAAAGTGGGCCCACGTGCACTCACGCGTTCGGGTTCGATATTTCCGAAATACCGAGCTTACGTTCGCGACGTTAATTCAATCGAATAATTGCGGCTACCGAAATTATTATTTACGTCGCTAACGAATTAATTCTAAATTAACTCGTTTGCCCGAATTAAAATCTAATTTTAATTCCGCGTCGAAATCTAATTTCGTCTAATATATCGAATATATTAATACATCGATTAATTCCGAATTAATCGTTCTCTCTCTTTAGACGACATTTTATCCCAGATAAAATATCTCCGTTATTAATCCTAGATTAATTTTCTCTCTCTTCTGTATAATCCCAGATTATTTAAGAGTGCGAGTTGTGCGTCATCGGTGGATTATCGGGAAGCGACCCATGAGATCCCCGGATAATCTGGCAGTAAATACGGTCGTCGGAGTATCCGAATCACGTACGTACCAAGTACTACGTTCTACCGATTTACGAGACAAGGTCGACTCCTAGCAAAGCACCAAGTCTACCTAATTCTCCGGACATATCCATTAAATAATATTTAAGATCTGTATCAAGCGTAGTATACTAATGTATTGTGCATATCGGCCCAGTATCGGATAATCACGTGCTAGGGCTGGGGCTGGATAAGTGTCTGCCCCGTCCGAAACACATATCGGATGTCTGGTAACTAGTCTCTATAATCGGATATTCATGACCTGGTCATAATATCACGATTGGATGCGCATCACTTTAAGAGCACTAATACCGTATCCTGCGTGACATCTTCTCCATTATGACTGGAGTGATACTTCCGTCTTGACATCACATCCAATACACTACGATTCTCAATATACCCGGCATTGGCGTGCACAGAACCGGTCAGAGTCCTAGACGACCTCAACTAAAGTATATCGATTGTCGTAAGCATTAGCGATGTAAGTCTCAGGTTAAGACTATACACACCTACCTTGATTTCGGCCTCCCATAGACACATATTCATAATACCAATGGGATTCCGAGGGGTCTATCCAGAGCGAAGCTGTTTCCCGTACCATCGGTGAAACACGACCTCCTATCGCACTTGCATAAGTATCCAACACTTATATATATGAGAACTATGCCGTTGTGCCCTCACAACGCACACAAGTGCAATACTAGCCTATTCCGCATTATCGATGTCCAGTCTCGATAATACTACGGCTAGGGATATTTAATGATTAATCCTTCGTGGACTGATACTGTCTCATATCATCTCAATCCAGGAACTAATCATAGGGACCTCTCTTCATTTATATATCTATGGTGATCTAATCACAAATGATGAGAGTGCAATTTCCTTATTACATAGTTAATTTGCTACAACAACACAATGATCTGTGCAAATAGTGACGCTATGGGTCATATTATCCAACAATCTCCCACTTGGCACATAGCCAGTCACTCAAGTGTCCCACACCCGAACTATGTACGGTTCGCTCAAATTGCTGAGGAAAGGTTTTCGTCAGCGGATTTGCTTAATTATCGTCTGAGGCGATTTACACGATCATCACATCGCCACGATGTATGATCCGAACGAATCAGATGATATAGAAGTATATATCTTGATCGTCGATGAGACCTTTAATTCCTTAACTTGTGCTGACGCCTAGCTCAGCTGCTAACAGAACTATATCTAATCTAATTAGATTTATTTTTGATCCAAATGGCTTCTATTGCTGCCTCAGCTGCAGCAATAATCCGCATTTGTTGTTTATTCGGCAACAGTTATCTTGCATGGAAGATTTCCAGCTCAATGTCCCGTTATTCAAACTTTATAGTACCGCAGTATTTAATCGTTTGGAAACTTGCTGCAGTGATCCCAGTCACTTCAAGTTCTCCTTCTCCATAGTAAAAGATAGCATCTTTAGTTCTCAGAGATACTAACAGATGTTCTTAACTTCAATCCAGTGACTATCACTTGGATTGACCCGATTGTGACTCCATATGCTCGAAGCGTATGAGACACCAATACAAGTACATTTTAAATGTACAATTTCCCAGAGAGTGTTAACAACTCCAAATCTATCCCAGTAGATTTTTATTCCTTGAATAAAGGTTGTTACTCCCCAGAATTCTACGGAGAATTTCTATGAAAGAATATCTATGAAAGCCAAGCTTTCACCAATTGCAATATGGAATTTAACTGTCAGTGCGCTCCCACTAACCTCCTTATATACACAAGAATTATTTCGTTTTGAGTCAAATCATAAACCATTATGATTATTTCAAAACGACAGTTCCAAGAACCTTATGCTTGCATCAATCCAAACATGGATCGAATAACCCGCAAACCTGGTTTGTCGGTTATACAAAATCGTCAGGATGTTGTAACATCCTCCAAAAGGTTTCCTTTTCAGGAAAGCGATTTTGATTTGTAACTGACATATTTCATAAATGAAATATACAGTTATCAACAAGCATCTTCAAAATGGACTTACCATGGCAACAGGTAAAAGGTTGAACCGTTATTAACACAATGTTGATAACGATACCTTTCCGTCAAAACCTTAGGTTTGCTTCGTTGGTATGTTGCCTTCCATGTATGTCTTCCTTGAAGACGTTTAATGTACCATAGGCACAATGCCTTGTGGTACAACAACTAGTATCCAAACATAGTTGTTATACATGGAATCCATTTCGGACTCATGGCACTTTGCCATAACAGGGAGTCATACCTCGTATCACTTCCTCATAACGTAGTCGGATGGTACACCTCCATAAGATTGACATCTTTATGAGGTTAGATCAGAAACCCATACCCTAGGTTGTTTTCTGACTCTATCCGATCTACTAGTTTCTTGTGTATTTGAAGATTAATGGTATAGTTTCATCATAGATGAACTGTTTGTGTTCCATTAAGGACTTCGTGCCTTGAACAGTATTACTCCGATTTTCATCGAGTATCACTCTCCTCCCACTGACCACTGCATATCGGTATTCCTCTCAGGAAAACCGCATGGTGAGCAACAATTACATTGTTCTCATGTGGGATTTATAAGTACTATACTTATGGTTTCCCTTAGGATAACCTATATTGACACTAATCCAATTTGGGTTCTTAGTTTGGTATCAACCAAACGTTATGCCTGGCATACCCAAATTATCAGGAATGAGAAACCCCGTTTCTTTCCTGTTCATATCCTATATGATATCTGTCAAACAGATTTATATGGAACCTTATTCTAAATAAGTTTTGCACTGTTAATACATATCCTGTAGAAGGAAATAGTAGCTCAGAGCGACTCGTGATAAACCTTATCATGTCCAACAAAAATTCGGTTTTTGGTTCGGACACACCGTCTAACTGACGTGTCTCGGGAGGAGTCCTCATCTGAAAGAATACCGTACTCTTTCATGTACGTATGAAACTTACTGCTTAAGTAATTTCCATTACGGTTTTACCGTGGCGGAATAATACTACAGCCGATCTGTTTGTTTACTTCGTGTCGAAACTCAAAGTTTCGTATTTGTGTTCTTCAAAAGAAACACATAACCACAACGTGATGCCACATCCGTTAAGGTCACGAAATATTCATGTTCACATCTAGCCTAGCTAGATATGGGCCCACTTACTTCACCATGAATAGGGCTAACAGATCGGTGGCCCTTTTACTATTACCAAGTAAATAGTATTTTAGGTTTTAACCTAATAAACTAGATTGTAGACCTTATTTGAATAGTCAAATCAGTCCTAGTATCCACTCTTCAAAAGTGTGGATATACGAGTCTTGTTTATTTGTGTCCTAGACAACAATGCCACAAATAAGTCTCTATTGATCAAATCAATTTGAGCTATTTATTTGTCATTTATATGTTTGAGATTTTATTTATATTCAAAATATAAATTATGTTATTTACATCTAATGTATTTATCTCAGTATCATCTTTATATAATGAACACTTTAGTGTTCTAGAATATAAAGGTTTTATCCGCATCGGATTAAACACTGATATAGAGATAATGTCTCTAGTCAAACTAGTTACATTATAACATTTCCTAATTTAAGTACATACCCAAAGGGTAGTTCCTAAACTTAGGTATCTACGGTCGAAACAGCGACTTTCGTCCCGTTTCCATTCGCAGAGAAATCTCGGCTTGAAGCCAGTATCCAGCTCACAGCGGATTCTGAACGTCAATACATATATATTATGTACCACACTAAGTATTTAAAATCCAATTTCAATACTAGTAGTAAACATAACTTTGACAAATATTTTTAAAGTTAGAGCCTCGCCCTATCTTTATTCCTTCGTGTCTTCCATATCCAAATGGTAGTCACTTTGGGATATGTCAATTATCTTTTCAATATTTCACAAACCTTTGGCCAAGCCTTGGGTTTTAGAATATCGAAATGATGTGCACCTTGTGCTACATGCCCAATTGCAAACTTTGACTTTTCTCCACTAGAATAGTCAATTAATTGCAATTTAATACTTTTAAATCTAAATTTTTAAATCTAAAGATAGATTTATTGTAAGTATATTAATTAAGCACTAAAGTCATCATCACATAAATCTTCCAAAGACTTTATGCTCTACTATTTGCTTAATAATGGGCTTAGTCATAATAAGTTATTTTATCAAATAAATTAACCTATTATTTGTTCCCAATTGAAAATTAAATCATTTAAAGCATTTAATCCAATGATTATATATTTAAATATTCAACTTTTCAATTCTTTCTTGATTTCAATAGTCCAACTATTTAATCAATTTAATAAGGTACTATTTATTATAATGATTACAATAATCCAATTATTTAATCAACTATAATTTTAATATTGATTACTATAATCTAATTATAAAATCAACTATCATTTTAATTCAATTATATTGATTACTATAATCCAATTATAAAATCAACTATATATGAATGAGTTTGTATATAGTCCAACTATATATATATAATAAAACAACATAAAATATTAGTCCAACTAATACTTTTAAATTATATGACGAGTAAAATAAAATGAGCGTGTTTAGCGAGTATTCGAACGAATGTTGCAAATTCAATACTTGCCTCCCACTATTTTTCGTCGAGCCTCTAACCCTCTGTCGAGTACTCGGGAAACCGTGTTTCCTAGTGGGCTAGGATCCCGTTAAATATCACACAATCTTGACTTTGGCCAACAAATTGTATGATAATTAACTAGGTAGATCTCGAAGATCAATTGGATCTCATCCAACTCCTAGATCCAGTAGGTGGACATCCAAGTCCCAAACATATATCTTATATATGCCTATACATCGAATGTATACCCTAACCTTTTTCCTCTGAATCAACTAGGCCTTGGCTTTGGCACAACAAACCTAGTGATCCCAGTCAAGCGCGGACCCATTGACATGGAAGCTTCGTAATCAATGTCAATGGACAAGAAGTGGTCTTGACTTTGGCCAACAAACCACAACTTGGACAAGACACCGATATGGAACAAAGCCTCGTGATTAAAACACATCTTTGACGGACAAGGGCTTGACTTTGGCCAACAACCCCTGCCAATCTCGGATCTTGAGTAAGAATCACTCAATGGAAGGAAAATAAACGCTTGATATTTAACGAGGGTTTTTCGCGTGCAAATTGGCTACCAATTTAATTATCTTTGTTAGGTCTCATCATCATACACCCTTAAACATGCATTCTAAATACATAATAAAGCGAGTATGAAAATAAATAATAATGATATGCGGATGGATACTTTACACATTGATCCTAGATCAAATCTCTCCCTTTCTCACTCAAGCTAGCACTTGTACTACTTCTACCCGTTACACTACACTTCTAAAGAAACCCATATACATAGAGGGGAATAGGTGAGAAGAGAATACAAAGAGAAAGAAGGTGATAAGGCTGGACACGCAGGTCCAATTTAATAAATCGAATTTATTACAACAATTTCTAAAATTGCCCACCCGACTAATCCCATCCGATATACATTATTCATTCAACACAACCACGTATTCACACACATAAGCATGCTATCAATCAATCTAATCAAATTAATTAATCTGATAATTAAGTGATCATCCAATGTTCAAACAACGATTTGATTTTGTTCGAGTCAAACTCGTTTTTGCGAATAAGTACTTAAAGTACGAATTCATGAATTAAATTAAACTACATCATTAAATCTAATTTAACATGTATTTAATACTAATTCACTATTCAATTCCAAATTAAATATTACACTTTTATTTAATAAACCTTTTACGATTTAAATTCCAAATCTAATCGTAACGCGTCTCAAAGACCGATTAACGTCCAACGTCAATTCAATTAAAGTCCAATGGGCTTTTGATTGATTTCTTAAGGCGTGGACTTTTGGTCAACTCGGGTCAAACCGATAACCAAAGTCCAATCCGGGATTTACCCCATAAGCCCATAAATCAATCTTGGCCCATTAGGCCAATTGAACTTTAAAGGTTCATTAAGTCGCATTTGGGCTTTATGGTCAAGGTTTTGGGCCCAATTGGATCCAATCCATTTGGCCTAAACCAAACTTGATAAATCAAGCCCAATAGGCCCAAATACAACATTTAAATCCAATTTCCAAAATTAGGCCCAAATAATTAAATTCAAAAATCCAATTTTCCCAATTTAATTACCAAAGTGTATTACATGATTCATCAACTAAATCAACTTTCTAAAACACCATATTAGTCCAATTAATCATGCTTGATTCATTATCATATGTCCAACACACAAATTGAAAATCAACCCATAAACATGCTTCAATGCTCTCGGCCAAGGAAGGTTATTTTGTCCGATTTGAATTTAATCCGATTAATTACACAATTGACAACGTATTAACTTCCCGAATGATTCATACACATCCAATGTTCATAAAATCAAAATTACCAAGACATTCAATAGGGCGCTATACATTCGGCCAAGGTTAAGGAAATTGGGGATTTTTGTTCAATTCAAAATTCAATCAATTGACTTCAAATTAACATCATCCTATACCATTACTAACTCATCCAATGAATTAAAATGAAAAATTCCAAGAATTCCAATATCAATTTACATTCGGCCAACATCAATATTTGGGGAAAATTATTCCAAATCAATTTTCACAAATTGTCCAACCAAAATGCAATTAAACATGTTATAAGCATACTCAAACAATCAATTTATTCAAATCATGCTCAACAAAACATTTACCCAAATTTTAAGCCCTACAAATTCATGCTTGCAACATTAGCTCTTGATGCCATTGTTGGTAATTATCTAAGGTCCCAAGATCAAACAAGACATGAAAACATGGTGAACACACCAACGAGGTAGCGGAATACTCACATTGATCGGTTATGTCGATTTGAAGACGAATCAAGCCCAAAAACGCACTGCCTTGATCTCCCCACTGCAACAGTCCACTGTCCTACAAAAACAGAAAATTGAGTTGAAGAAACGAAGCTCCAAACTTCGTCGGATGGATCCCGGCTCATGGGTGAACCTCCCTACCACCTTCGCAAGACTCGTAGTGTGCTAGCACTTGTGATTTTCACCATGAAAACCCCACTCTTGGCTTCCCTTGCTCACGGTTTTTGGTTCCAAAACCAGTAACATGTTTCAGTTTGGGCGTGAGGAGGAGAAGAGAGATTGAGAGAGAGTTGAATTGTGTATTAAGTTATTAAAATGATTTACCAAAAATCAATTTATATTTATGCCATAATTTTCATTAAATTAATAATAAAATTATGACACATAACATGCAATGGCTTAGAGTGTCAAACACTCAAACTCCATGCAATGACATTGAGTGCAATGTACACAATCTACATGCAAAGCATTAGAATGACATGTGTCATGTGGGCCCCACACGTTTCCAAATGAAAGTGGGCCCACGTGCACTCACGCGTTCGGGTTCGATATTTCCGAAATACCGAGCTTACGTCGCGACGTTAATTCAATCGAATAATTGCGGCTACCGAAATTATTATTTACGTCGCTAACGAATTAATTCTAAATTAACTCGTTTGCCCGAATTAAAATCTAATTTTAATTCCGCGTCGAAATCTAATTTCGTCTAATATATCGAATATATTAATACATCGATTAATTCCGAATTAATCGTTCTCTCTCTTTAGACGACATTTTATCCCAGATAAAATATCTCCGTTATTAATCCTAGATTAATTTTCTCTCTCTTCTGTATAATCCCAGATTATTCAAGAGTGCGAGTTGTGCGTCATCGGTGGATTATCGGGAAGCGACCCATGAGATCCCCGGATAATCTGGCAGTAAATACGGTCGTCGGAGTATCCGAATCACGTACGTACCAAGTACTACGTTCTACCGATTTACGAGACAAGGTCGACTCCTAGCAAAGCACCAAGTCTACCTAATTCTCCGGACATATCCATTAAAGAATATTTAAGATCTGTATCAAGCGTAGTATACTAATGTATTGTGCATATCGGCCCAGTATCGGATAATCACGTGCTAGGGCTGGGGCTGGATAAGTGTCTGCCCCGTCCGAAACACATATCGGATGTCTGGTAACTAGTCTCTATAATCGGATATTCATGACCTGGTCATAATATCACGATTGGATGCGCATCACTTTAAGAGCACTAATACCGTATCCTGCGTGACATCATCTCCATTATGACTGGAGTGATACTTCCGTCTTGACATCACATCCAATACACTACGATTCTCAATATACCCGGCATTGGCGTACACAGAACCGTTAGAGTCCTAGACGACCTCAACTAAAGTATATCGATTGTCGTAAGCATTAGCGATGTAAGTCTCAGGTTAAGACTATACACACCTACCTTGATTTCGGCCTCCCATAGACACATATTCATAATACCAATGGGATTCCGAGGGGTCTATCCAGAGCGAAGCTGTTTCCCGTACCATCGGTGAAACACGACCTCCTATCGCACTTGCATAAGTATCCAACACTTATATATATGAGAACTATGCCGTTGTGCCCTCACAACGCACACAAGTGCAATACTAGCCTATTCCGCATTATCGATGTCCAGTCTCGATAATACTACGGCTAGGGATATTTAATGATTAATCCTTCGTGGACTGATACTGTCTCATATCATCTCAATCCAGGAACTAATCATAGGGACCTCTCTTCATTTATATATCTATGGTGATCTAATCACAAATGATGAGAGTGCAATTTCCTTATTACATAGTTAATTTGCTACAACAACACAATGATCTGTGCAAATAGTGACGCTATGGGTCATATTATCCAACAGCTGTAACATTGCGGAATGATTCGGCTTCCACCATTCGAGAAGTCATCTACTGCCACTACTATGAAGTGCTGCCCATTGATACATTCGGTCGACTTCCCCAATCAATCCATCCCCTATGCTGAGAAAGGCCACGGCTCTGACAACCCGTGCAACTCTGTGTACGGTAAGTGATTCAAATACCGTGTGCTTTCAGTCATGACAGTGGCTTTACCATCTTCGCGCAGTCTGTTCCATGGTTGACCAATAAAACCTTGTCTCACTATCTGCGGGACAGATTCAACCCGTCATGTGCGGACCACATACCCCGGCGTGTATTCCTTCCATTACATGCTGAGCTTCTTCCTTTCTCAAACACTTCAACTGAATACCGTTTGCTTGCCTCTTGTACAATTTCCCCTTTCAAAATCACATACTTGGAAGCTAACTTCTGAATGGCTATTATGTCTTTTCTGCTGCCCTTCCGGGAGTTCACCATGTTCCAGATACCTCTGAATGTCATAGTACAAGGTTACCATCGTCGACCTCAACTTCCAGAATTCTTTCTATCTCATAAACAGGTCTGCTCGCTGTTTCAGTATCACGGTCTCTCACTTACTTTTCTGGATTTTCCCAAGTTGCTGCTGCAGTGTAGCCAATGCATCTGCCATCTGATTCTCTTCTCTCGGTAAGTGCTGAAACTTACACTCGGGGATAACCTGTGCCATTTTCTGAGGTGAAGAAGGTAAGGTTTCAACCATTCTTCTTTCAATTCCCATTCTCCTCGCATCTGCTGGACCACCAACATAGAATCTCCATAGACTTCCCACTCCCGGCCTTCAAGGCTATCAATGATGTCAACCGAAAGCACATGCTTCATACTCGCCATGTTATTAGTCACTCTGAATGTCAACCTCTTGGATAAGGCAAAGTTTCCCTTGGGGGTCACTATCACGATCCCAATTCGGCTCCCTTGTAATCACTGCTCCGTCAAAATACATCTTCCATCTCTGGACTGTTATTGCTTGGATCTCTTCATCCGGAAATTCAAACTTATACTGATCCCCTTCAACAGGTTGCATTGCCAGAAACTCTGCTACTGCTCGCCCTTTGATCAATCTTTAGAGGTGAGATTACTCAATGTCAAACTATGTCAGCAATACCAACCATCTGCCCAATTTTCCCACTAGTGAAGGCACCGAATGAAGATACTTCAGAGGATTCTCCTTTGCCACTACCTGGATCTTGTATGACTGGAAGTAATGTCGCAACTTTCTGGAAGCCCATACCACGGCAAGACAGATCTTCTCAATTTCTTGATACCGAGCCTCATACGGGAGCATCTTCTTACTCAGATAATAGACTGCATGTTCAACCCATGTCTCATCAGCCTGAACCATCATTGCCCCCAGTGCTTCTATTCTATAGCCAAATACAATATCAAAGGTCTGCCCGGTCGTCTGCCCGTCTTCAATACATGGCTTTACTACTACTCTGATTTTGTCGAAGGCTGTCTGACACTGTTCATTCCATCTCACTGGCTGATCTTTTCTCAACAGTTTGAAGATAGGCTCACATACTGATGTCACTTGGCAATGAACCGACTGATGTAATGAATCTTTCCCAAGAATGCTCTGACTTCTTTTTCTGTCTTCGGTGCAGGCATTTCTTTGATTGCCTTGATCTTTTCGGAATCTACCTCTATTCCGCCCATTCCCACTGTATGACCAAGCAATTTCCCTGATCTCACCCCAAACACACATTTCTTAGGGTTTAACCGCAGGTTGTATCTGTCAACTCTCTGAAGAAACCTTTCCAGTGCTTCAATATGCCCAACTCTTGTCTCTGATTTTACCATCATGTCATCCACATACACCTCAATCTCTTTGTGCATCAAGTCGTGGAAAAGTGTAGTGGCCATCCGCTGATAAGTAGCCCCCGCATTCTTAAGCCCAAACGGCATAACCTTGTAACAATAAGTACCCTACTCAGTAACAAATGCAGTCTTATGTTTGTCTTCCTCAGCCATGAGAACCTGATTGTAACCTGAAAATCCATCTGCAAATGAATACATAGCAGATAAAGCCACACTATCAACCAGAACATCTATATGCGGCAGAGGAAAATCATCTTTCGGACAAGTCTTGTTGAGATCTCTGTAGTCTACACACATTCTGACCTTCCCATCTTTCTTCGGCACGGTACTATATTAGCCAACCACTCAGGATATTTTACTACTTCCAAGAAACCCCACATCTATCTGTTTCTTAACTTCCTCTCTGAATTTCTCAGCCCATTCTGGTCTCATCCGTCGGAGTTTTTGTTTTACTGGCCTCATATTTGGATAAGTTGGTACTGTGTGCTGGGCAATGTTTCTGTCTACCCCAAGCATGTCCTCATAGGACCAAGCAAACACTTTGGCATATCTGACCAACACTTCTTCTAGTTTCTACTCTCTTCGGAGGTTACTTCACTTGCAATCAGAATTTCCTTGGGTTCTCAAGTGTACCCGTTAAATGCAATAGTTCTGGCTGAACTGATGTCAAATATGCTTGATTCGTGCAGTGTAAATGGAAATTACTCAGGCAAGTAAGCAAAAGAAATGTCTTATTATTGGATAATGCGGAAGTACATTCAAACAAATCAGGAAGGTAAATGTCTTCATCATCTATAGACACTTCTTCCTCTGCAATCATATCTTCCTCAGGCTTTTGTCCTCTCCCAGAGTCAGGCTCTCCAACTTCATCAGTTCTTCCTCCCAATTCTCTTCTTCTTTCTCACAATTTCCTTCAACTATCAGCTTCTTACCCAACATATCCTGGAAGATCTCAAACCCATGTACCACAATTCCATTAACTTCAACAAGTTCAGGCTCCCCTTGATATCCTGAAGCTTTCACAAAACATTCCATCAGTTTCAGGCCCTTTTTCTTGACCTTTGGCTTTTCTTCATCAGACTTGTACCCGAAACCCTTCCGAGTAGTCTGTCCTCTGAAATCTGGCAATTATGAACCTTTCCCAGCTCAAACTTCATTTTCTCCATAATCCTAGCCACCCTAGGATCCACCCACTCCTCAAAAGTAGCTGACACCTGAAACCTCGTGAAAGGTTGTATCTCCAAGGCAGCCACGGCATTATCTAACTCAGCCCGGATGGTGACAACTTCTCCCTCATACGGGAACATGATCATCTGATGCAAAGTGGAAGGCACGCCCCCAAGTTTGTGAAACCAAGGCCTTCCCAACAATAAGGCGAAAGTAGCCGGGATGTCCAGTACTGTGAACTCGACCTCATCTTCAATCGGTCCTACCTTGACCATAGCCACAAAGGTACCCTCAACTCCCCTTTTACTGTCATCATAAGCCTTAATAGTCATACTGGAGGGGTCCAAGTATGTTGCTTTCATACCCAATCTCGCCATATAATTTCAGCGGGCACACATTGATGGATGAACCGTCATCCACCATTACACATGAAGTTCTCTTGCCCCTCACCTCGGCCCTGATAAATAGAGGCCTGTTATGATTTCTCCCCTCTGTCGGGAGTTCATCCTCAGAAAAAGATATATGTAAAGCTTCCTTCTGAACCGACTAACAAACATTGCAGGGTTGGCATCCTCTGGTACCACAATCTTGCTCAAGGCCTCAACCATAGCCTGCCTATGCTCCCGAGATGCACATAACAGTTCCCAGATACTCACTTGTGCTCTAGTCTTCCTCAATTGCCTCAGCACTATATCCCCCTCAGTATTTTCTGCAGTCTCAACCACTTCTCTACCATCTGTCAAAACTTCCTTACCCTAATCTGCCATATCATTGTAAAAACGACCACTGCGCGTCATTCCCCTTACTTCTTCCTCGTCACTCCTAGAGAAATCAAGCCAAAAGTTTTTCCCCTGCTCAGTTTCATCTTCACTAGTACTATCCCAGATTCCCAGGCAAAAGGCTGAGGGATGAAAGGATTTTATGACAAGGTCTTCTTGGAGGCTAGAATTGATCATGTAGGCTGGTGGTGGTACGGCACGGTAATGGGTAAGGGGTTTCTGTGTATGTCAGGCTGTTCTGTTTCTGGGTCAGGTATTTTCTTGGAGTCTATCAGGTCTTGGATTTTATGGCGGAGTCGGGCGCAATTGTCAGTGTCATGGCCCTTTTTGTTGGTGAAAGTGACAGTAAAGGCTTAGGTTATATATGATGATGGTAGGGGATTGGGTAATGGTTTGGCTTCTAAGGGTTTTAAGAGCCCTTGCCTCTTCAGTTTCTCTAGCACCTTTGACAGGGGTCTTCCTAAGTTGGAAAATCTCCGGTTCGGGGATAGCGGCAATCTCAGCAGAAACGGGCTTTGTTCCCGATGTTCCCCCAATGGGCCTCTTGTTCAGACCATAGAATTTTCTATTCGGCCTCTTCTTCTTCAATAACCATGATAGTTTCCCTCAACTGCCGAAAGTCTGCAATCATGGAGGTCATCCTCCTCAACTTGCTGTAAATAGAGGGCTTGGTGCCCTTGATAATCATCTTAATCTGATCCTTCTCCGAAGGCCTAGTCTGCATCTTCAACAACTAACCCCTCCATCGGTCCACATACTCCTTAAAACTCTCCTCCGATTTCTGCTTAACATTCTCCAGATCACGGAGTGACAGATCGATCTCTAGGTCAGTGACATACTGCTTCAGGAAAGCATCAGCCAACTCCCTCCAATCTTCCTTCACTTTCTTCTCCAAACTGTGGTACCACACCACAGAGCTCCTTCAAGCGACATTCCAAACATTTTCTGCACTTGGCGCTGAGATAAGCCAACTGAACTCATGACTGATACAAATTGTCGGAGATGCACCCTTGGATCCCCATTCTCGTTAAACTTAGCCATATCAGGCATCTTGAACTGTGCCGGCAACTGTTCCTCGAAAGTCAGTGTGTCATAATCCAACAAATCCTCATTCTTACCCCTCATCTTGCGGGTAACCGACTCAACCTGATCCCGAAGTTTCTGTAACTCTACCTGAGACCCAGCTACTCTGCCTGCTGCATACTCTGTCATATCATCATCAAAAGTGGGGATATCATCCCCCAACCCATTCGGAGGCTCCTCACGCCTCACATTCTCAGAAATTCCCCCACCACGGGGCACAGCTATACCAGCCACAGCAGTAGTCAAAGCTTGCAACTGTTCAGTGACCTTGGCAAGACTGTTCTCCACCTGATCCATTCGGGATACCTCATTACCAGATTCACTCATGACTGTTACTGCTCTTTTAATGAGCCTTGTCCCTTCTCTAACCCAAACAGTATCTATGATGTCTTTTTGAGACATAGAGGGTGTTAACATGATATATGTATGCATGAGGTGCATGAGATGCAGGTAACATATATAACATACTAAATTAAAACTAAAATTTTCAAACAAATCGGACTGTTATCATTTTAGAAGCTTTCGGGCTAGTTGTTATATGAGTGAACTCATCCCAGTTTAAATGGCCCAACGAGTTCACATCTCATGACAAAGAGCCCGACTAAATCCAAATGGTACGTTCCGAACACAAGCACAAAGTGGCCCATCAACACTTAGAAGCCTTTGGCCCACCGTCATAAAACGTTCTTGTCCCAGTTTAAATGGCCCAACAAGCACATATCTCATGACAAATGGTCCAAATTGATCCAAACAACGATGTTTTCACACACAAGCATAAAAGATAATGCAAACATAAAGTAATAATTTCTACGGAATGGCCCATCAACATTTCATAAGCTTTGGGTCCAATGGTCATAAGGTACGAACTCGCCCCAGTTTAAATGGCCCAGCAAGTCCGCATTTCTGACAATGGTCCACTGCATCCAAATGAGGATGGTCCACTAGCACATACTCAAGGAAATAATTGTTACTTTAACCATGCAAACCCGTCTATGGGTGGGTTCGTAGAGTATAGACAAAGGCTCTCACCGGCGAAGGATGGCCCACAACTAGGTCTCCCCACTCAAGGGTTCGAGCGACCAAGTGAGCGCAACCTTTTTTTATACACTAAGGTACGTGCCAATGAGCTATGGTGTGTGACGGACTGTCAAATAGATTTCCCGTTGTAGATTCCCCAGAGGGAAGGTGGAGCGAGGCTCACTTAAATACCCAAGCCTCTTAGGCTCTTATTGCTTGGTGTCAAATATAAACAGCGAGTCCTCCAAATTAGTCCATCACAATAGGCTACGGGTAGATGGCTATATAGGTGCCTTCACAGCTTTTCCTTAGAAATGTAGTGAATGAAGGAAGACACCAAACCATTACCTAGCCTTAAAATGCCTTGATTAAACCCCCATTTATCCACTATAGACACGGTCAATTAAAACATAAATCCAATCATTACAAGACAATATTCAGGGCCGATTCTCTATCCCCAGTGGAGTCACCAGACTGTGGGACACAGAAACTGGATGACGCATTTGTCCCGGGCTCGCGACCCGGTCGGGAGTACGGAGTAGCCACGGGGGACTAAACCGGAGAATAATGGAGTCGCCACCCGGTGTGAACCGGGAAAATGAGATTTAAGGCCGCACTCACCCCTCGCAAGGGAGACCTCAAACCGTTGGGTTCGGAATGGTCCCTTACTTATGCCACTTGTAATGAAAGGATTTATGTAATAATTTATCATGCTTAAGTAGCACTTATTTCCAAGAGTATCATGCTTCTAAATTCACATGTACAAAATAAAACTTACACACTAAGTTTACATATATTTCACATCTAAGATTACATGCTTGAAAGTACATCAAATGAGCGACAAACATACAACTTCACTGGCATATTATATTCAAGAAAACACAAGCACACATACTAACCACACAAGCACACATGTGAGCACCTTCTCAAGTGGTACGTGGAATTGTATCCCAAGTATAGACCGTACTACCGTCCATTCGGAATCGGCTACGGGATTTATGTCTGGGTTTCCATCTGATATACCACAAGGAATAATACTCAAATGTTATCATGACATAGGTATATGAATTGTGATACATTAAACACATTTATTCATACATGTGGGGATAGCTACTAGGAAAACTATGTATGAAATCTGATGAAAATGACTCAGTTCAGTGGGTGCGCATTCGCGTAGCGTTGAAAACACGTTCGAACGGTACAACAAAGGTTCGTGTTCGTGTAGCGTTCGAGAACACGTTCGAACAGAACCAGACCTGATGCTGAAAAGACTAAGAAAGTGCGTGTGCGTTCACGTAGCGTTCAAGAACGCGTTCGAACGGAACCAGACCTGATGCATGATGAGACTAAGAAAGTGCGTGTGCGTTCGCGTAGCGTTCGAGAATGCGTTCGAACGGTAAACAGAAGGTTCGCGTTCATGTAGCGTTCGATAACGCGTTCGAACGGAACCAGACCTGATGCATGCAACACAAAGAATAAAGACAACAATGTCAAGCTCAGTATGTCCGATTAAACGTATCTTGCATTCAACCGAACACATCAACCGGCGCGGAAAAGCATCATGGTAAAGGGCTTTAACCCCTCCCCATAGGGGATCTTTCATTGCACTTACTAAGCCCATGCGCTCGATTGAATCACACATACAAAGAATTAAAAAACAATAATATCAGACTTAGTATGCCCGATTGAACGTATCTTGCATTCAACCGAACACACACAAACCGGCACGGCAAAGCATCGTGTAAAAGGCTTTAAACCCTCCCCATAGGGGATCTTTCATTGCACTTACTAAGCCCATGCGCTCGATTGAATCATGCATACAAGAATTAAAAGCAATAATATCAAACTTAGTATGCCCGATTGAACATATATTGCATTCAACCGAACACACATCAATCGGCACGGCAAAGCATCGTGGTAAAGGGCTTTAACCCCTCCCCATAGGGGATCTTTCATTCCACTTACTAAGCCCATGCGCTCGATTGAATCATGCATAAATAAGCAACATGCAGAATTCAAGTAACGAAAAAATAAATAAACCAAAGCAACACAAAACAAAAGAGGGTGCCGTTTACTCAAGCAGTACGTGGAGTTGTATCCCGAGTACAGATCATACTACCGTCCATTCGGAATCGGCTATGAAATTTATGTCTGGATTTCCATCCGATATACCGCGAGAGTTGACACATCTCTCATTTTATTCCAAAGTCACAACATACAACATCTCATAATTCATGCATATTTATCTACTCAAGGGCCACAACATGCATTTCAACATGACAATCATGCAAGCAATACTCAATAAATACAAATAAAAAAAACAAAAAAACGAGTGTGAAAAATACCCTCAGGCTAACCTTTTTGCCAACTTTCGGGCTTGCATTTCTCGGACGTCGGAAAGGGTACAGCTCCTCAACTTCTCTGGTTCACTGGTTTAGCGTCCTAGCTCACTGTTTTGCTGTTTTGCTTGCTCTTCGGTCTCCGTTCTGCAACTATTCGGTCTCCATTCTGCTGCTGTTCGGTCTCTGCTGTGCTACTCACTGTTCAGGTCACCTGTTTTGACGTTTCAACGAACTGTTTCGAGTGTTTTTCGTGTTTTTTTAGTGTAGTTTTGTGTGGTTATTTCAAGGATTATAAGTGCAATTTATGTTACTGTTTTAAGGGATTTTAGGGACTGTTTTGAGAGTGGTTTGGGCTGCTGTCCAGGCGTGTTTCAAGGGCTGTTGGGGTGTGTTTGGGTTGCTGTTTGGAGGTATATTTTCGGTGATGGAGGGGTACTGTATGGGGGAGATTTTCGGTGATGGGTAGAGGTTTAGGGGGTGCTGTTTTCGGTTATGGAGTGGATGAGATGAAGGGAATTGTTTGTGTTCTTCTTGTTGCTATTGCCGTGAGTGGCTAAGGCTCTTTGTGTTGTGATTTTTATGTGAGTTCTCTGTATGAGCTCGGGGAGTGCATGTCTTGGTTAGGGGTTGTTTATATAGAGAAGGGCTAGGGTTTCACCTTGTCTCACAATGAAGGGATTTTGGCTTTAAAATGAGGATTTGATTTGGTATTCAATAAGGAAAGGATTAGATTGAGGGGGGACAAATCTTGGCTAGATTAGGAATGCAAAATATTTAATTGGTTATGATTGATTTTAATTAGGCATGATATGTTTAAGTTGGGTATTAATGTATTTGATTTATCTTTATTAGGTATGATTATATTTTATGTTTTATTTAATTCGTAAATGGTTTAATTATTTTATTTAATATTTAATTTAATTTCCCATGTGTTTTAAATGTGTTTTATTAATGGGATGTGTTTTATGGGCTTTGGGGGGCTAATTGGGCTGGGGTGCGAGGCTAGTAGCAAAACCAGAAATACCGACTCCTTCGAACGCCCATTCGAACGCTACACGAACGTCCGCAATCTGCCTGACGTTCGAACGAAGTAACGAACGCAGCATTAACGAAGACAGTGAACTTGTGAAATGAACTTGATGACGTACTTATTCTGAATTTCCCCTTCCGACCTCCGTTTCCCGCAATATCCTTAGCTAAAAATGTAGTGCCTCCAACTGAGACTCATCATCGGGTTTCACATGTGAAAATGCAATGCCTACAACGATGCTTTGCTAGAAGCCAACCATGTCTTGTAAATCAGTGAGAACGTTGTACCGGGTACGCACGTATACGGATAGTGCGATGACCGTATTTACTGCCAACATATCCAGGGATCTCTTGGGTCGCTTCCCAAAGATTTACCGATGACATTTGACTCAAACAGAATTAATCTGGGATTAATTATGAGAGAGAAAATTAATCTGGGATTAATTACGGTAAAAATTGATCTGGGATTAATCAACACAGAAAGAATTAATCTAGATTAATTGCGTCGAGAATTTATCTGGGATTAAATTCGTCAAGAAGAGAGAACGCGATTAATTTGGAATTAATCGGTAAAGTAAGATAATGCTATTAATTTGGAATTAATCGGTAAAGTATATTTAATAGTTAAATTGGATTTTACTATTTAATTTATTTAATTGGGGTAAAATAATATATTCGATATATTAAATGAAATTAGATTTAAAAGCGGAATTAAAATTGAATTTTAATTCGGGCGAACGAATTAATTTAGAATTAATTCGCGAGCGACTTTCGTAATAATTTTGCTATGCATTATTATTTAATTAAATTAGATTTAATTATGTCGCGACGGAAAATTTGTTTAATCGGATTAAACGAAACAGGGCCCAAAGTCGTGTTGTGTGTGCCAACCAAATTTTGAATTTAGTGGGTGGGACCCATGACTTGCATCAAAAAGTCACTTTTTTGTGATGTAAGTGGTTGACTAGTATTAATTGGATTTTTTCCTAACACATCCACTTAAGTCAACACACTTTTACATGTTTGCTAACAAATTTAGAACTTGAAAAACTATTCATCTCCTTCTCTCTTTCATGATGGCCGAAACTTTACTCCTTGGAGGAGAAAAATTTTCTTTCAATTTGTTCCAAGCTATCACTTACAATGAGTCATTAAATTTGATAGGGAAACTCACCCAAGTTTTGGAAACACTCAAGAAGGACTTGGAGCTTCCATCGAAATGCATAAAAAGTTTTGAACTCATCCGATCAATGTGAGTATTTTCCGCAACTCTTTTGTTTTTATTCACACACAAATCACTCTTAGACGATATTAGCATGTTCTAGGAACACTTACAATGGTATCATAGCGATCTAAGTTTGATTTGGAATTCTAGGGTTCATGACTTTTATATGGGAATTTATGCTTGGAGTATGTGTTTTCTTAAATTGATGGTTTGGTTGAGCTTGGATGATGTTGAATTGGATTTGTACATCTTAGGAATTGAGAAAAATTGATTAGATCAAAATCCACAATTTCCTTAGCCTTGGCCGAATGCACCCTAGGTTGGATTCATGGTGATTTTTTGAAAATTTAACAATTGGATATGTTAATTGCATGAAATGAATATTAATTGTTGGTTTGATTGGATTGAAATCGGAATTGAATGTTATTTCCTGATTGCCGTGAACCATAAACATGTTATAAGATTGATTTTGCTTAAATTTGTGTTGGACATGAATTGGAAATGTAGAGCATGATTAATTGAATTAATTAGTGTTTTGGAAGCATTAGATTAATTAATTAATTATGGTAATTACACTTGAATTGAATTAATTTGTAATTTGGAATAATGAGTTAATTTAATTTATTGTATTTGGGCTTAATGGGCTTGGTTGGGCCAAGTTTGGTTTAGGATAATTGGTTGGATCCAATTAGGCCTAAAACCATTTCCATAAAGTCCAAAAATGATAATTGGGCCTTTAAGATTTTAATTGGGCCTATTGGGCCTAAATTGATTTTTGGCATAGGGTGATTCCTAATTGGGCATTGGCATCTTTGGTTTGACCCATAATTGCCAAAGCTCATGCCTTAAGAATTAATTGAAATCCCATTCGACTTTAATTGAATATATTGGATACTAATTGGGCCTTTGAGACCCATAAAGATTGGATTTGGAATCCAAGTCTAAAAGGCACTATTGAAAGTGTAATTATTTAATTTGGAATTAAATATTAATTAGTATTGGATACAATTTAAATTGGATTTAAAATTATAGTTCGATATAATTCAAGAATACTTACTTTGAGTATTTATTCTTAAACGAGTTGGACTCGCGCAAATCAAATCGTTGTTTGAACATTGGATGGTCACTAATCAAAGATTAATTAATTGGATTAGATTGATTGATAACATGTTTTGTGTGAATACTTGGACGTATGAATGAATAATATATATCAGATGGATAATAGAAAGGGTGAGGGCAATTTTGGAAATTATTGTAATAAATTTAGAATTTATTAAATTGGACCTGCGTGTCCAGCCTATTACCTCTTTTCTCATTGTATTTATCTCCGCACCAATTCCCCTCAATGTAAACGAGGTTTCTTTAGAAGTATTATGTAATTGGGTAGAAGTATGAATAGTGCTAGTGGGAGAGAGGAAATGGAGAGATTTGTTCTAGGAACAAAGTTTGTTAGATATCCATCCGAATATCATTATTATTTTATTCGTGCATTATTACGCTTTTAGAATGCATGTTTAAGGGTGTATGATGAGACCTAATTAAAGATAATAAATTGGTATCCAAATCGCGACAAAACCCTCATTTTATATTAAGCGTTTTTCCTTCCATTGAGTGATTCTCTCTCAAGATCCAAGATTGGCATTGGTTTGTTGGCCAAAGTCAAGACCTTTCTCCATCGCGGATGTGTTTGAATCACGAAAGCTTTATTCCATATCGTAAGTCTTGGGCAAGTTGTGATTTTTTGGCCAAAGTCAAGGTCACTTCTTGTTCATCGACCTCGATTACGAAGCTTTCCCACTGTCAATGGGTCACAATTAACTAGTTTCATTAAGCTTGTTGAGCCAAAGCCAAGGCTTAGTTGATTCAGAGGAAAAAGGTTAGGGAATATGTCGTATATATTACCATATATTGGATATATGTTTCGGACTTGGAGGTCCACCTACTGGATCTAGGAATTGGATGAGATCCAATTGATCTTAGAGATCTGCCTAGTTAAGTTTCATACAACTTGTTGGCCAAAGTCAAGGTTGTGTGTTATTTAACGGGATCCTAGCCCACTAGGAAACTAGGTTTCCCGAGAACTCCACAGAGGGTTAGAGGCTTGCCGAAAATTAGTGGGAGGCAAGTATTAAATTTGCAATTTCGTTTAGATACTTGCCAATACGCACTCATTTCATTTTTTCGTCATTTAAATTTATATATATATATTATTTGGACTAATTTTCAATTGTTTTTTTAATTGAACAATTGGACTGTATTCAAACTACTTCATTTATAGTTGATTATATAATTGGATTATAGTAATCAATATATTTGAATTTAACCAATCAAATAGTAGTTGATTATATAGTTAGACTATAGTAATCATTATATTCGATTGTACCCGAAATCATTGATTGGATAGTTGGACTATTGGAATCAAGATAATGAAAGATTACCGTTTAAAACATAATCCTGTGTGAAAATGTCTTTAAGCGGCTTCAATTTTCAAATTGGGAATAGAACCTCAGGATAGTCCTGGGAGCCGAGAAGTTACTTTATTTGATAGAGTGACATCTCGGGCCTCAGCCCGGATTTGGAAGACTCATGGTGATGATAACTTTAGTGCTCAATCCATTATGCTTGCCGCAATGACTCCTTAATTTCTTCGTCAGAACTAAGGATTAGATCCTTATAGTATGATATTGAAATTGAAGGATCTTCATAGATCAATTCTTAGATCTTAGAAGTACTAATTGCAATAAGAAAACTCTTGGAGAGTTAATGGCTATGCTCAATGAGACAGAGCCAGAACTTACAAAAGGGTAAGAAGCGCAATGCGTATCTTACTTCGACATCCCAAAAGGACAAGGCTTGGCCGAAGGCTTCTAGGGTGTGAAGAAAAGGGCAAGGCTAAATCGTCACAGTCTTCTGGGAAGACAAAGGACATATCCCAAGATGTCTGCCTAAACTGTGTCAAACGGGGTCACTGGAAGCGTGACTGTCGTATGGACAAGGCATACATGAAGGAAGTGAAGACGGGTAAGGCTCTGACTTCATGTATGTTTGTTATAAACATGTCCACTGCTGGTTTTAAAATTGGATTTTAGATATTGGATATGGTACATAAATATATATACTGATGTGCGGGATCTACTAATTAGCAGGAGACTGGCTTAAGACGAGATCGACCTATGAGTTGGAAACGGGACGAGAGTCGCTGTTTTGGCCGTAGAAACCTAAGTTTTGGAACTGCCCTTTGGGCATGTACTTAAATTCGAAAATTGTTACAATGTATCTAGTTTGGCTAGGAACATTATCTCTGTATCCAGTTTAACCCGTTGCGGGTATTCCTTTATATTCTAAAACACTATGTGTTTGTTTATAAAGATGATATTGAGATAAGCACATTAGATTTGAATAACAACATTTATATTTAGAATATAATTGAATCTCAAACATATAATATGACAAACAAAAGCTCAAACTGAATAAATATGTTGAGACTTAAAACTAGCAATGTTGTCTGGGACACATTAAACAAGACTCATATATCCACACTTTTGAAGAGTGGATACTATGACGGATTAGATTCTAATTCAAATGATGTCTACGATTCTAGTTTATTAGGCAAAGTGCCTAAAACACCTTTTACTTGGTAAAAGTGCAAGTTCCACCGATCTGTTAGCCCTCGTTCATGATGACGTAAGTGGGCCCATGTCTAGCTAGGATAGAGGTGGTTATGAATACTTCATAACTTTTACGGATGTGGCATCGCGTTACGGTTATGTGTATCTTATGAAACACAAGTCGGAAACTTTTGAGTAATTCAAAGAGTTTCGACATGAAGTAGAAAAAAGATTAGTAAAAGTATTAAAAATATTACGGTCGGACCATAGTGTAAAATACTTAAACATATGAGTTTCAAGATTACTTGAAAGAGTATGGTATTCTTGTTGGGTTTCTATTAAGGTCCCAAGGATGAAATCAAGCATAAAACACATGTGAATACATAACAAAGTATGGCGGAATCATACTCACATTGAACGGATTGGATGCGTCGAAGAACAAAACTTTGATCTCTTCTCCAAGATGTGCTCGGCAGTGACTGGTTTTGCTCCTCCATTTTCGGCCATGGATGTCCTCCATTGATGCACCAAGCTCCAAGCTTTCAATGACCATTCCATGCTCATGTGTTCGGTTCCCTATCACCTTAGGATAACTCATTTGTGTGCTAGCACTTTGATTTTGCAACAAAATCATCATCTTGCTTCTCTTTTTTATTCGGCAGTGACTGATTTTTGGAGAAGAAGAAGTTGGCTCAAAGCCGAATGGGAGAGAATTAGGGAAAGGTTCCAAACCGTGAAAGATGGAGAGAGAGAGTAAAAGAAATGTGTTAAGTGTATTTTATATTTATTTTCCAAAAATAAATCAAATACCAAAACCATTTCAAATCTCAAAAGTCAAAAAGCAAAAAATAATCAATGCTTTCCAACTACCAATATCAATCAATAGTGACATGTTGTCTCATCACTCAAAGTGACTAGACATCACATCAATCGATTGACGATTGATTTGAGGCTTGATGTGACTTGCGTGCCGCACTCGAATTTGAAATGCGAATGCGCTCGCAAACACTCCCTGGCTCGGGTTCGCTAATTCTAAATTAACGAATTTTCCGTTGTGACATAATTAAATATTTATGCCTAGCAAAATTACTATTTATGTCGCTAACGAATTAATTCTAAATTAACTCGTTCGCCCGAATTAAAATCTAATTTCAATTTCGCGTCGAAATCCAATTTCGTATAATATATCCAATATATTATTTTATCGATTAATTCCAATTAATCGTTCTCTCTCTTTAATTAATATTTTATCCCAGATAAAATATCTCCGTAGTTAATCCCAGATTAATTTTCTCTCTCATTTAATTAATCCCAGATTAATAAAGTGCGAGTCATACTTCATCGGTGAATCTTTAGGAAGCGACCCATGAGATCCCCGGATATGTTGGCAGTATATACGGTCGTCGGACAATCCGAACATGTAAGTACTTAGTACTACGTTTGTACCGATTTACAAGACAAGGTTGGCTTCTAGCAAAGCGCCATGCCTACCCAATTCTCCAGAAATATCCTTATAGGAATATGTGATCTATATCAGGCGTAGTATACGTAGTATTGCGTATATCGATCCAGAATCGGATGTCACATGCTAGGCCTGGGGCTGGAATTATGTCTGCCCCATACGAAGCACATATCGGATCTCTGGTAACTAGTCTCTATAATCGGATAAACATGACCTAGTCATAATATCCCGATAGCTCGAGCACATCAGAGAACAAGTTCCGTATCCTACGTGACCATCATCACCATTATGACTAGAGTGATACTTCCATCTCGACATCACACCCAACACACTACGATTCTTAATATACCCAGAAGAGGCGTACACAGAACCTGTTAAAGCCCTGGACGACCAAAACCAAAGTATATTGATAGTCGCAAGTATTAGCGGTGCAAGTCTCAGGTTAAGACCAAATACACCTACCCTGATTTCGGACATCCATAGACACATAGTCATACTACCAATAGAATTCCGAGGGGGTCTATCCAGAGCGAAGATGTTTCCCGTACCATCGGTAAAACACAACCTCCTATTACATTTGCATGAGTATCCTATACCCAAATATATGAGAACTATGTCGTTGTGCCCTCACAACGCGCACAAGTGTAATACTAGTCTTTTACGCATTTATCGATGTCCAATCTCGATAATACTCTGACTAGGGATATTTAATGATTAATCCTTCATGGACTGATACTGTCTCTTATCATTCTCAATCCAGGAACTAATCATATGGACCTCCTATCATTTATACATCTTGGTGATCTAATCACAAATGATAATAGAGCAATCTCCTTTGTCACATAGTTAATTTGTACAACAACACCATGATCTGTACAAATAGTGACGCTATGGGTCATAACTGTCCAACAATCTCCCACTTGGCCTATAGCCAGTCACTCAAGTCTCTGACACCCGAACTATGTACGGTTGGCTCAAACTGCTGTGGAAAGGCTTTCGTCAGCAGATTTGCATGATTATTGTCTGATGCGATTTATACGATCATCACATCGTTGATGAGACCGTTAATTCTTTAGCATGTACTGAAGCCTAGCTTAGCTGCTAACAGAACTATATCTAATTTAATTAGATTTGTTATCGACCCAAATGGCTTCTATTGCTGCCTCAGCTGTAGCAATAACCCACATTTGTTGTTTATTCAGTAACAATATCTTGCTTGGAAGATTTCCAGCTCACTGTTCCGTTATTCAAACTGTATAGTACCGTTGTTACGACTTATAGTCGTTATTATCGGTTAGGAAACTTGCAGTAGTGATCCCAGTCACTACAAGTTTTCCTTCTCCATAGTTTAAGACAGCATCATTAGTTCCTCTAAGATACTAAAGGATGTTCTTAACATCAATCCAGTGACTATCACTTGGATTTGCCTGATTGTTACTCCTTATGCTCAAAGCGTATGAGACACCAGGTCAAGTATATTTTTCAATGTACGAGTTCTCGGAGAATTTTTCATGAAAGCCAAGCTTTCACCGATTATTATTATGGGAATATCATTTCCAAGAAATGACATATATTATCATTAGTTAGGACATTATTGTCAGTGCGCTCCCACTAACATCCTTATATACACAAGAATCATTTTCGTTTTGAATGAAATCATACACCATTATGATTATATCAAAACGATATAGTTCCAAGAACTCAATGCTTGCTTCAATCCATCCATGGATCGAATTAACCTGCAAACCTTGTTTGCTTGTTTTGGTACGACAAAACCGTCAGGATGTTATAAACATCCTCCAAAAGGTTTCCGTTAAGGAAATCGGTTTTGGCATTCAGCTGTCAAATTTCATAAATGAAACATGCAGCATCAGCAAGCATTATCCAAATGGATTTGACAATGGCAACAGGTTAAAAGGTTTCGTCGTAATCAACACAATGTTGATAACTCTACCTTTTCGCTACAAGCCTAGCTTAGCACGTTGGTATGTTGCCTTCCATGTATGTCTTCATTGAAGACATATATAATACCAATAGGCACAATGCCTTGCGGTACATCAACTAGTATCCAAACATAGTTGGTATACATGGAATCCATTTCGTACTTCATGACACTTTTCCATAATAGGGATTCGATACCTTGTATCACTTCCGCATACGTAGTCAGTTGGTATTCCTCAATAAGATTAACATCTTTATGAGGTGAGATCAGAAACCCATACCCCAGGTTGTTTTCTGACTCTCTCCGACTTACGCGGTTCTTATGTATTCGAAGATTATTGGTATAGTTTCATCCTTGATGAACTATTTATGTTCCATTAAGGAATCGGTGCCTGGAACAGTATTACTCCGATTTTCATCGAGTTTTACTTTCCTCCCACTTACCACTGCATATAGGTATTCCTCTAAGGAAAACCGAATGGTGAGTAACAATTACATTGTTCTCTAGTGAGTTGTATAAGTACTATACTTTGGTTTCCCTATGATAACCTACAACTTTGGCACTTATCCAATTTGGGTTCTAGTTTTGTATCATCCAAACATATGTCTAGCATATTCAAATGTTTAGGAATGAGAAACATGGTTTCTTTCCTGTTCATATCAAATATAATATCTGTCAAACAGATTTTATGGAACCTTATTCAAAATAAGTTTTTCACTGTTAATTCATATCCGTTGAAGGAAATGGTAGATCAGAGCGACTCATGATTAACCTTATCATGTCCAACAAAATTCGGTTTCTCAGTTCGGACACACCGTCAAATTGACGTGTTCAGGGAGGAGTCCTCATTGAAAGAATGTTATACTTTTTCAAGTATGTGAGAAACTTATTGCTTAAGTATTTTCATCATGGTCTAACCGTGGTTTGATACTTTAGCCGATCTGTTTGTCAATTTCGTGTCGAAACTCTAAAATTTTCTGATTTGTGTTTTAAAAGAAACACATAACCATAATGCAATGCCACATCTGTTAAGGTCACGAAACATTCATATCCACCTCTAGCCTAGCTAGATATGGGCCCACTTACGTCACTATGAACAAAGGCTAACAGATCGGTGGCACTTGCACTTTTACCAAGTAAAGGTGTTTTTAGGCACTTTGCCCAATAAACTAGATTTGTAGACATCATTTGAATAGAATCAAATTTGTCCTAGTACCCACTCTTCGAAAGTGTGGATATACGAGTCTTTTTTAATTGAGTCCTAGACAACAATGCCACTTTTAAGTCTCAACTGATCAAATCAGATTTGAGCTATTTGTTTGTCGTATTATACATTTGAGATTATTTATATTCAAAATATAAATACTGTTATTCATATCTAATGTGTTTATCTCAATATCATCTTTATATAATAAAACACTTTAGTGTTCTAGAATATAAAGGTATATCCGCAACGGATTATACACTGATATATAGATAATGTTCCTAGTCAAACTAGTTACATTATAACAGTTTCTTAATTTAAGTACATACCCCAGGTTAATTTTCTGAACTTATGTATCTACGGTTAAAACAACGACTATTGTCTCGTTTACTATCCACATATTAAATCTTAACTGAATTCAGTATCCTGCTAATCAGCAGATTCTGCACATCATTGCATATTTATGTACCACACTAAGTATCTAAAATCCAATTTTAATACTAGTTGTGAACACGTTTATGACAAACATATTTGAATTCGGAGCCTTGCTCGTCTTCAATTCCTTTATGTCTTTTTATCTTCCCAGAAGATTATAATGATTTTGCCTTTACCCTTTTCACACCCCAAAAGTCTTTGGCCAAGCCTTGGCCTTCTAGAATGACGAAATAAGGTGCTCCTTGCGCTACTTACCTTATTGCAAACTTTGGCTTTGTCTCCTTGAGAATAGCCATTAACTCTCCAAGAGTTTACTATTGCAATAAATAATTCTAAGATCTAATCTATGAAGATCTTTAATTTCATCATCAAGGTACAAGGATCTAATCCTTAATTATGATGACGTAATTAAAGTGTCATTGCGGTAATCATAATGGATTAAGCACTAAAGTTATCATCACATAAATCTTACAAAGATTATGTTCTACTATTTGCTTAACTCCGGGCTTAGGCCTAATATGTTATTTTATCAAATAAAGTAACTTATTAGTTTCTAAGACCATCCTGAAATTATTCCCAATTTGAAAATTAAACCATTTAAATACATTTTCCCTAGGATTATGTTTTAAATGCCAATCTTTCAATTTTATCTTGATTCTAATAGTCCAACTATTTAATCAACGATTTAGGTACTTTATATTATAATGATTACTATAGTCTAACTATTTTAATCAACTATAATTTAATAGATTGAATACAGTCCAACTGTTAATAAAACAACGATTTCAAATATTAGTCCAACTAACATTTAATTTATTTGACGAATATTTGAATGGGCGCGTATGGCAAGTTATTAAACGAATATTGCAAATCTAATACTTGCCACCCACTATTTTTCGGCGAGCCTCTAACCCTCTGTCGAGTACTCGGGAAACCGTGTTTCCTAGTGGGCTAGGATCCCGTTAAATGTCACACAATCTTGACTTTGGCCAACAAATTGTATGATAATTAACTAGGTAGATCTCTAAGATCAATTGGATCCCATCCAATTTCTAGATCCAGTATGGGACATCCAAGTCCGAAACATATATCTTATATATGCCAATATATCCAATATATTACCTAACCTTTTTCCTCTGAATCAACTAAGCATTTGCTTTGGCACAACAAACTTAGTGATCCCAGTTAAGCGGAACCCTTTGACCATGGAAAGCTTCGTAATCAATGTCGATGGACAAGAAGTGGTCTTGACTTTGGCCAACAAACCACAACTTGGACAAGACACCAATATGGAACAAAGCCTTCATAATTCAAACACATCCTCGACGGACAAAGGTCTTGACTTTGGCCAACAAACCAATGCCAGTCTTGGATCTTGAGTAAGAATCACTCAATGGAAGGAAAAACGCTTAATATTTTGTGAGGGTTTTTCGCGTGCAAATTGGCAACCAATTTATTATCTTTGTTAAGGTCTCATCATCATACACCCTTAAACATGCATTCTAAATACATAATAAAGCGCGTATAATTAAATAATAATGATATGCGGATGGATACTTTACACAATGATCCTAGATCAAATCTCTCCCGCTAGCACAAGTATTTGCTTCTACCCGTTACAATACAATTCTAAAGAAACCTCATTTACATTGAGGGGAATAGGTGAGAAGAGAAATACAAAGAGTAAGGAGGTAATAGGCTGGACACGCAGGTCCAATTAATAAATTCTAAATTTATTACAACAATTTCCAAAATTGCCCCATCCATCTAATATCCATCCGATATACATTATTCATACATCGCAACCATGTATTCACACAAGCATGTTATCAATCAATCTAATCCAATTAATTAATCTGATAATTAATGACCATCCAATGTTCAAACAACGATTTGATTTTGTGCGAGTCAAACTCGTTTTGCGAATAAGTACTCAAAGTACGAATTCTTGAATTATATTAAACTACAAAATTAAATCCAATTCAATTTGCATTTAATACTAATTCACTATTTAATTTCAAATTAAATATTACACTTTATTAATAAACCTTTACGACTTAAATTCCAAATTTAATCATTACGGGTCTGAAAGCTCGATTAACATCCAATGTCAAATTAATTTAAAGTCCAATGGGCTTTTAATTAATTTCTAAGGCATGGACTTTGGGTCACAGGTCAAACCCAAAGACTAAAGCCCATTTAAGGAATCACTCTTATTTGCCAAGAAACCAATTTAGGCCATTAGGCCCAATTAAAGTTAAGGTCCATTAAGTCATAATTGGACTTTATGGATTCCGCTTTGGGCCCAATTGGATCCAACCAATTTAGCCTAAACCTAACTTGGTACAACCAAGCCCAATAAGCCCAATTACAACATTTAAGGCCCAATTTCCAAAATAAACCCAATTAATTAAATTACCAAATTCCAAATTTTATAACTTAATTAATCTAAAGTGTATAACATAATTAATTACCCAATTCAATATTTCCAAAACACCAATTAGCCTAATTAATCATGCTCATTAACAACAAAACATGTCCAACAAATTTTATCAAAAATCAAACCCGTTTCATGCTATTGTAGTCTCTACTAACTTAGGGTTTTTCAATTCGATTCGGTTTCAATCCAATTAAATCCACAATCATATTTCCCAATTGATTTCAACTCATCCAATGAATCAAAAATCAAAAATCACCATGAATTTTATAACCCATTAGTTTCGGCCAAGCCAACTAATTTAGGGAAAATTTGTCCAATTCAAAATTCAATCCAATTAAATCTCAAATCAACTTTACCCAATTGTTTTAAGTCATCCAATGATCAAAAAAAACAAAATACCAAGACATTAGGGTATCAATTGAATTCCGCCAAGCCTCAATTTTTGGGGAAAATTGTTCCAAATCAATTTTCATGAAATTGATCCAATCAAACTTCAGTTCAACATCATTTAAGCATACTCATCATCCAATTTCATCAAATCATGCTTAAAATCAATTTACCCAATTTTAACCCTAAAAGGTTTCATGCTCATTATTGGCTCTGATACCAATGTTGGGTTTCTATTAAGGTCCCAATGATGAAATCAAGCATAAAACACATGTGAATACACAACAAAGTATGGCGGAATCATACTCACATTGAACGGATTGGATGCGCGAAGAACAAAACTTTGATCTCTTCTCCAAGATGTGCTCGGTAGTGACTGGTTTTGCCTCCTCCATTTTCGGCCATGGATGTCCTCCATTGATACACCAAGCTCCAAGCTTTCAATGACCATTCCATGCTCATCTGTTTGGTTCCCTATCACCTTAGGATAACTCATTTGTGTGCTAGCACTTTGATTTTGCAACAAAATCTTCATCTTGCTTATCTTTTGTATTCGGCAGTGACTGATTTTTGGAGAAGAAGAAGTTGGCTCAAAGCCGAATGGGAGAGAAGGAGGGAAAGATTCCAAACCGTGAAAGATGGAGAGAGAGAGTAAAAGAAATGTGTTAAGTGTATTTTATATTTATTTTCCAAAAATAAATCAAATACAAAAAACCAATGAATAGTGAAATGTTGTCTCATCACTCAAAGTGACTAGACATCACATCAATCGATTGACAATTGATTTGACGCTTGATGTGACTTGCGTGCCGCACTGAATTCGAAATGCGAATGCGCTCGCAAACACTCCCAGGCTCGGGTTCGCTAATTCCAAATTAACGAATTTTCCGTTGCGACGTAATTAAATATTTATGCCTAGCAAAATTACTATTCACGTCGCTAACGAATTAATTCTAAATTAACTCGTTCGCCCTAATTAAAATAAAATTTCAATTCCGGGTCGAAATCTAATTTCGTATAATATATCCAATATATATTTTATCGATTAATTCCAAATTAATTGTTCTCTCTCTTTATTAATATTTATCCCAGATAAAATATCTCTGTAATTAATCCCAGATTAATTTTCTCTCTCATTTAATTAATCCCAGATTAATAAAGTGCGAGTCATACTTCATCGGTGATTCTTTGGGAAGCGACCCATGAGATCCCCGGATATGTTGGCAGTAAATACGGTCGTCGGACTATCCGAACACGTAAGTACCTAGTACTACGTTTATACCGATTTACAAGACAAGGTTGGCTTCTAGCAAAGCGTCATGCCTACCCAATTCCCCAGAAATATCCTTATAGGAATATGTGATCTATATCAGGCGTAGTATACGTAGTATTGTGTATATCGATCCAGCATCGGATGTCACGTGCTAGGCCTGGGGCTGGAATTGTGTCTGCCATGTACGAAGCACATATCTGATCTCTGATAACTAGTCTCTATAATCAGATAAACATGACCTAGTCATAATATCCCGATAGCTCGAGCATATAAGAGAATAAGTTCCGTATCCTACGTGACCATCATCTCCACTGTGACTAGAGTGATACTTCCATCTCGACATCACACCCAACACACTACGATTCTCAATGTACCCAGAAGAGGCGTACACAGAACCTGTTAAAGCCCTGGATGACCAAAACCAAAGTATATTGATAGTCGCAAGTATTAGCGGTGCAAGTCTCAGGTTAAGACCAAATACACCTACCCTAATTTCGGACTTCCATAGACACATAGTCATACTTCCAATGGAATTCCGAGAGGGTCTATCCAGAGCGAAGCTGTTTCCCGTACCATCGGTAAAACACAACCTCCTATTATACTTGCATGAGTATCTTACACCCAAATATATGAGAACTATGTCGTTGTGCCCTCACAACGCGCACAAGTGTAATACTAGTCTTTTACGCATTTATCGATGTTCAATCTCGATAATACTCTGACTAGGGATATTTAATGATTAATCCTTCGTGGATTGATACTGTCTCATATCATTCTCAATCCAGGAACTAATCATATGGACCTCCTATCATTTATACATCTTGGTGATCTAATCATAAATGATAAGAGAGCAATCTCCTTTGTCACACAGTTAATACAACAACACCATTATCTGTACAAATAGTGACGCTATGGGTCATAACTGTCCAACAATTCTTTCATAGTGGACTCCTCCTAGGACACCTCAATTTGACGGTGTGTCCGAACAGAGAAACCGAACTTTGTTGGACATGGTAAGGTTAATGATGAGTCGCTCTGAGCTACCGATTTCCTTCTGAGGATACACATTAAACAGTGCAATACTTATTTTGAATAAGGTTCCATTAAAATCTGTTAGATATACTTCATATTAGATATAAATAGGAAAGAAATTGGGTTTCTCATTCATGAAGATTTGGGTATGCTGGGCATATAATTGAATGTTTGGATGATACCAAACTAGAACCCAAATCGGATAAGTGTCTATTTGTAGGTTATCCTAGGGAAACCAAAGTATAGTACTTATACAACTCACAAGATAACAATGTAATTGTTGCTGTCCATGCGGTTTTCCTAAGAGGAATTCCTATATGCAATGGTAAGTGGGAGGAAAGTAAAACTCGATTAAAATCAGAGTAATACTGTTCCATGCATCGAATCCTCACGAAACACCAACAGTTCATCAGGGATGAAACTATACCAATAATCTTCGAATACACAAGAACCACGTAGGTCGGAGAGAGTCAGAAAACAACATGGGAGGTATGGGTTTCTAATCTCACCTCATGTAGATATCAATCTTATTGAGGAAAACGAACCGGCTACGTATGAGGAATTGATACAAGGTATCGAATCCTTTTATGGTAAAGTGCCATGATATCCGAAATGGATTCCATGTATACCAACAAAGTTTGGACATTGGTTGATGTACCAGAAGGCATTGTGCCTATTGGTACTAAATGAGTCTTCATGGAAGGCATACATGGATGGCAACATACTAATGTACACAGCTAGGCTTGTACACAAAGGATATCATCAACGACATAGTGTCGACTATGACGAAACTTTTCACATGTTGCCATGATTAAATCCATTTGGATAATGCTTGCTAATGCTGTATATTTCATTTATGATATATGGTAAATGGACGTCAAAATCGCTTTCCTTAACGGAAACCATTTGGAGGATGTTTACAACATCCTGACGGTTTTGTTGTGCCGACACATGCAAACAAGGTTTGCAAGTTAAATCGATCCATTTATGGATTGAAGCAAGCATTGCATTCTTGGAACCAATGTTTTGATGAGATCATAATGGTATATGATTTTGTTCAAAACGAATATGATTCTTGTGTATATAAGAAGGTTAGTGGGAGTGCACTAACAATAAATATCCTATAAGTTGATGATGTATTACTTCTTAGCAATAACATTCCCATAATATAATCGGTGAAAGCTTGGCTTTCATTAAAATTCTTCATGGAATACCTGGGAGAAGCAGGCTTTATTATAGGAATAACGATCTAATGGGATAGATCTAGAAAGCTGCTGACAACCCTCCCAGAGTTCGTACGTTTTTGAAATGTATGTGACCTGATGTCTCATATGCTTTGAGCATATTAAGACGCTATAAGGCCAATCCAGGTGATGGTCACTAGGTGATGGTCACTGGATTGATCTAAAGAACATCCTTGAGTATCTTGGACGAACTAAGGATACTTTCCGGAAATATGGGGAAAAGGAGAACTTGAGGTGACTAGGTTCACGGCTGTAAGTTTCCAAACCAACAAAGACGACTTAAATCGCAATAAGGGTACATATATAGTTTGAATAATGGAACAGTGAGCTAGAAATCTTCCAAGCAATATATTGTTGCCTAATAAATAACAAAAGCGGAACATTGCTGTAGCTGAGGCAGCAATAGAAGCATTTTGGATCTATATAATCCTAATTGGATTAGGAGTAGTTCTGTTAGCAGCTATGCTAGGCTATAACACAGGCTAAGGAACCATGGTCTCATCAATGATCCAAGTATGTACTTCGACTAATTCATCTGATTCATTCGATCATACATCGTGGCAATGTAATGATCGAATAAATTGCATCAGATGATAACCTTGAAAATCCACTGACGAAAGTTCTTTCTCAGCAGAAACTTGAGCGACCCGTACATAGTTTAGGTGTAGGACACTTGAGTGATTGGCTATAGGCCAAGTGGGAGATTCTTGGACAATTATGACCCATAGCATCACGATTTGTATAGAACATGGCGTTGTTGTACAAATTAACTATGAGACAAAGGAAATTGCTCTTTTATCATTTGTAATTGGATTACCGGGATATATAAATGATAAAAGTCCATATGATTAGTACTGGATTAATAAGATATAAGAAAATATTAATCCACTAAAGTTTAATCATTAAATATCCCTAGTCGTAGTATTATCGAGACTGGACATCGATAATACGGAATAGGCTAGTATTACACTTGTGCATGTTATGGACGCGTAACGGCATAGTTTTCATATATTTGGGTATTGGATACTCATGCAAGTGTAATAGGAGGTTCTGTTTACCGATGGTACTGAAACAGCATTGCTCTGGATAGACCCCTCGGAATCCCATTGGTAGTATGACTATGTGTCTATGGGAATCCGAATCAGGGTAGGTGTATTTGGTCTTAACCTTAGACTTGCATCGCTAATACTTGCGACAATCAGTATATATTGGTTTTGGTCGTCCGGGGCTTTAACAGGTTCTGTGTACGCCTCTTCTGGTTATACTAAGAATCGTAGTGTATTGGATGTGATGTCAAGATGGAAGTATCACTTCAGTCATATGGAGACGATGATCACGCAGGATACGGAACTGGTACTCTTGTATGCTGCAGCTATCGGGAAAATATTACAAGGTCATGATTATCCGATTATATAGACTAGTTACTATAGATCTGATATATGCTTCATACGGGGCAGACACAATTCCAGCCCCAGGCCTAGCATGTGACATTTCGAAACTGGATCGCAATACGCAATACTACGTATGCTACGCCTGACAAAGATTACATATTCCTTTAAAGAATATTTCTGGAGAATTGGGTAGGCACGGTGCTTTGCTAGAATCCAACCATGTCTTGTAAATCGATGAGAACCTGGTAACGGGTAAGCACATATACTGACAGTCCCATGACCGTATTTACTGCCAACATATCAATGGATCTCTTGGGTCGCTTCTCAAATATTCACCGATGACATTTGACTCGAACAGAATTAATCTGGGATTAATTATAAGAGAGAAAATTTATCTGGGATTAATTACGGTAAGAATTAATCTGGGATTAATCAACAGAGAAAGAATTAATTTGGGATTAATTGCGTCGAGAATTTATCATGGATTAAATTCCTCAAGAAGAGAGAACGCGGTAAATTTAGAATTAATCGGTAAAGTAAATTTAATAGTTAAATTGGGGCTAAAATAATATATTCGATATATTAAATGAAATTAGATTTCAAAGCGGAATTAAAATTGGATTTTAATTCGGGCGAACGAATTAATTTAGAATTAATTCGCGAGCGACTTTCGTAATAATTTTGCTATGCATTATTATTTAATTAAATTAGATTTAATTATGTCGCGATGAAAAATTTGTTTAATCGGATTAAAGGAAATCGGGCCCAAAGTCGTGTTGTGTGTGCCAACCAATTTTTGAATTTAATGGGTGGGACCCATGACTTACATCAAAAAGACACTTTTTTGTGATGTAAGTGGTTGGCAAGTATTAATTGGATTTTTTCCCAACACAACCACTTAATTCAACACACTTTTACATGTTTGGTAACAAGTTTAGAACTTGAAAAACTATTCATCTCCTTCTCTCTTTCATGATGGCCGAAACTTTACTCCTTGGAGGAGAAAATTTTTCTTTCAATTTGATCCAAGCAAGCACTTACAAGGAGTCATTAAAGGTGATAGGGAAACTCACCCCAGTGTTGGAATCACTCAAGAAGGACTTGGAGCTTCCACCGAAATGCATAAAAATTTTTGAACTCATCTGATCAATGTGAGTATTTTCCACAACTCTTTTGATTTTATTCACACACAAATCACTCTTAGACGATCTTGGCATGTTCTAGGAACACTTACAAGGGTTATGTGTTCTTTGATGTCTTGATTGCTATGTAGGCTTCGTTGTCGGTTGCATGATGATTGTATATATGTCTGCTTTCATGGAATGAAAGGATTACTTGAATACCGATGTGAGTATCAGACGTTATAAAGTGTGTTTTCTAAGTTTGTTATTGTATGTGGATTTTGTGAAAGAGACTGTATGTGTTTGTAAGCTTCTGGTGCTAAACATGTCTCCAAGTAAGAATTATGGAATTTAGATTTGCGTGAATGTAAGAGAGGTAAGCTATGATTTTTGAACTGATATATGTGAATGCATTTATAACGAATGTAAGTTATCGTAATGCTATCATAATTGAAGAAAGATTATTTCGAATTGACGAAAGTTTATTTCGAATTGAAGAAAGTTTGTTTGACTTGCCGATTTGATGATATTTAAAAGATGCTTTTTCATGATAAAGTCTAAGTATGTGACTTCATGTTTCATGAGATTGAAATGGATTCGATGTTAAATGACATATTTGTTGGGGTTTTTCAAAGGCGCAGCGGAAAGTCGCGGTTCGGGCGAAATCGTAACTTTAAAACTTTTAAACTTATCAAATAATTTATTCAATATCCAATATGAATAATTCATTCATATTTCACATAAACATATTTATTCGATATCAAATAACAACATAAATAATAAAGAAACACCATGAAACATTTACAAATTTTTTTTTTCCGCAAAATGGAATAAAACGCATTTTTGTCCGAACTGACCAACCAATACACATGGGGGCTGCCCAGGTCAGCCCCAATAGTACTTGGGCAGTTCATGGGGTGCCCGAACAGTGACAAATTCACTTTTTGGATAGCGGACACCCGGTAAGCCCGAAACTCAGTCAGTAACGACGTTTTTCACCGTTTTCGCGTATTTCAACTCCGAAACAATTTCCGGCAACTGTTCCATTGCCCAAAACACATCCAATATATTTATACAACATAATTTTCATCACCAAAATCATAGAATATCTAGATCTGATTTGGTAACCAAAATTATCATTTTTCATGCTTTAAATCCAATTTCCTCAACATTAATCATATTAATATTTACACCAACCAAAGTCACCACAAATTAAGAACTCAAGAACAATTATAGGAGTTACAATAGTGGTCATAACACTATATAATGGCAACAAATCATCAAATGAAAAATTTGAACTAATATTACACTAATATTACTCAATATTACTTCACACATGCATCTAACCTCCAAAACCATCCTCCAAATCAAAATGCCCCAAAATCTAAGAAAATTAGATACCCTAGAACTATTCTAGATGCTCAAGAACAAGAAACAAGTTTTCTAAGTTTAAGATAATTGTAGATTACTGTAGGACACAGAAGTTGGACGACGCTGTTTTGGGCTCGTGGCCCGGTTCGGAGTACGGAATAGCCCGCGGGGGAACTAAACCGGAGAAATAACATGGAGTCGCACTCACCCCTCGTAAGGGAAGACCTCAAACCGTTGGGTTTGGAATGGTCCCTTACTTATGCCACTTGTAATGATATGATTTGTGCAATAATTTAATCAAATCTAGCAACATATATTTCCAAGGGTATTCTGTGTCTAAGTTCACATGCATAAAGGCAAATTGAAAAAACGACAAACACATAATTTCACAAACGTATTACATTGAGGATCATGGAAACGCAAATGGACAATGATTGTACAAGCATGCATATTAAAAACACTGGTGTAAAGAGATAATTGAAGAGGTAATTGAACATTAAAATAAACGTGTAATGATGCGATGCAAAAGATAGACAATGAGAATGAAAGAAAAGAGATGCGACATATGCCCACATCTATATAGGACTTCGAGTGTCCGATTAAACGTATTTTACATTCAATCGCACATACTTTGTCCGGCGCGGCAAAACGTCGTTGCAAAGGTAGCCCTTCAAATTTCTATCACTCAAAATGGAGGACCTTTAATCCAACTTGATTTTTCCATGCGCATTGCAATATGATGCATGATTATGCAAAGAGATGACATACAGAAAGCAAACAACGGAATAATAAAAGGTGCGGCGAAGTACTGTCATAAAGGTAGCCTTTTGGACTTTTCTTCTCTCACAATAGAGAACCTTTAGACCAACATAATAAGCCCATGTGCATCACATCACAATGTATATAAAATAAATAAGCCAAGGATATGGGACTTCGCATGTCCGATTAAACGTATCTCGTATTCAATCGAACATATTTCATCCGGCGCGGTAAAGTATTGTCGTAAAGGTAGTCTTTTAGACTTTTCTTCTCTAAAATAGAGGACCTTAAGACCAACATATAAGCCCATGCGCACTATATCGTCATTACACAAGCAAATAACATACGGAAATTAAATGGCGGAGTATAAAATACGGATAATAAACAAACAAGATATAATAAAGCGAAATATGCGCCGTTTGCTCAAGTGGTACATGGAGTTGTCTCCCAAGTACAGACCGCACTACCGTCCATTCGGATTCGTCTACGAAATTTACATCTGGGTTTCCATCCTATTTACCACAAGAGACGACACATTTTCCATTCATTCAAGGGCCACAACACACATTAATCAACGACTCTCATGCGAAGAAAATAAATAAAAAAATTAAAAGATGAATGAAAATAAATAAGAAAAGTGACATCAGGTCTAACCTTTTAAATCGTCTCTCGGAAGTACAGTACACGGTCGTCGGAAGGGTTGATGCTCCGCAACTCCTCCGGTTCACTGTTTCACATCTTTTATCATTGTTTCACCGCTCGGGCTACTATTTTCACTATGTTTCGCTGCTATTTCCGCTCATTATTTTTACTGGTTTTGTTCACTGTTTTGGTTGTATTTGTAGGAGTTTCTAGAGGTCCCAAGATCAAAACTCAAGCAGAATCATAAGCAAATACAACGATTGAAGTGCGGAATACTTACATCGAGCGGTTGAGATGCGATTTGGGCAACAAAACAAACTGAAAAAGTGCTCACTGCCTCACTGCAATGTGCGCCCACTGCTGCAGATTTGGCTTCTGTTTTGTGCCATTTTGAACAAGAAAAACGAGCTCCAAGCTTCATCAAAACGTTCCTTGCTCATGGGTATACTTCCCTTATCACCTTAGCATGATCCCGGAGTGTGCTAGCACTCTTGTTTTGCCACAAAACGCACTTGCTTCCCTCCATTTTTGCTTCTTAAATTCGGCAGTTCACTGCCTCACAAGAACCAGAAAATGGCGTGAGAGAGAAGAGGGGAGAAGAGGAGAGAGAGAGAGAGGAGGGAAAATGAAGTGAAAAAGGTATACGGTTTTTGTGTTCCTTATGCATCAAATGCATTTGAATTTCATTTGAAGTATCATCCCTCAAATGTGTCTAGATACATCCATCATCTATTCGTGTCAAGTAATGAGATATCGCGATGTGATTTGCGGATTCCACCCGTTTCAAAATACGAATGTGTCCGCAAAACACTTTCGGGCCCAAATTCGCTAATTCCGAATAACTAATTCCGTCGCGACGAGAATTAAATAATTACGCCTAGTGGAATTATTATTCACGTCGCTAACGAATTAATTCTAAATTAATTCGCTCGCCCGAATTAAAATCTAATTTTAATTCCGTGTCGAAATCTAATTTCGTTTAATATATCAAATATATTAATTCCTCGATTAATTCCAAATCAATGTTTCTCTCTCTTCAATTGATATTTTATCCTAGATAAAGTGTCTCCGAAATAATCCCAGATTAATTCTCTCTCTCATCATATTAATCCCAGATTAATATAAGTGCGAGTCATACGTCATCGGTGTGAATCTTTGGGAAGCGACCCATGAGATCCCCGGATATGTTGGCAGTAAATACGGTCGTCGGAGTATCCGAATCACGTACGTACAAGTACTACGTTCTACCGATTTACGAGACAAGGTCGACTCCTAGCAAGCACCAAGTCTTCCAATTCTCCGGACATATTCTCATAAGAATATTAAGATCTGTATCAAGCGTAGTATACGATTGTATTGTGCATATCGGCCCAGTATCGGATAGTCACGTGCTAGGCCTGGGGCTGGATAAGTGTCTGCCCCGTACGAAGCACATGTCGGATGTCTGGTAACTAGTCTCTATAATCGTATAACATGACCTGTCATAATATCCCGATGGCCGCGCAGCACTTAAGAGCACTAATACCGTATCCTGCGTGACATAACTCCAATATGACTGGAAGTGATACTACTTCGTCTTGACATCACACATCCAATACACTACGACTCTCTGATAAACAGAAGTGGTGTACACAGAACCCGTTTAAAGTCCCCTACCACCAAGACCAAAGTCTATCGATTATCGTAAGTATTAGCGATGTAAGTCTCAAATTAAGACCATACACACCTACCTTGATTTCGGCCTCCCATAGACACATAGTCATAATACCAATGGGATTCCGAGGGGTCTATCCAGAGCGAAGCTGTTTCCCGTACCATCGGTGAAACACGACCTCCTATCGCACTTGCATAAGTATCCAACACTTATATATATGAGAACTATGTCGTTGTGCCCTCACAACGCACACAAGTGCAATACTGCCTATTCCGCATTATCGATGTCCAGTCTCGATAATACTACGGCTATGGATATTTAATGATTAATCCTTCGTGGACTGATACTGTCTCATATCATCTCAATCCAGGAACTAATCATATGGACCTCTCTTCATTTATATATCTATGGTGATCTAATCACAAATGATGAGAGTGCAATTTCCTTATTACATAGTTAATTTGCTAAAACAACACAATGATCTGTGCAAATAGTGACGCTGTGGGTCATATTATCCAACAATCTCCCACTTGGCACATAGCGAGTCACTTAAGTGTCCAACACCCGAACTATGTATGGTTCGCTCAAATTGCTGAGGAAAGGTTTTCGTCAGCGGATTTGTCTGATTATCGTTTGACGCGATTACACGATCATCACATCGCCACGATGTATGATCCGAACGAATCAGATGATATGGAAGTAATATCTGGATCGTCGATGAGACCTTTAATTCCTTAGCTTGTGCTGACGCCTAGCTCAGCTGCTAAAAGAACTATATCTAATCTAATTAGATTTATTTTCGATCCAAATGGCTTCTATTGCTGCCTCAGCTGCAGCAATAATCCGCATTTGTTGTTTATTCGGCAGCAGTTATCTTGCTCGGAATATTTCCAGCTCACTGTCCCGTTATCAAACTTTATAGTACCGTAGTATTTAATTGTTCGGAAACTTGCAGTAATGATCCCAGTCACTTCAAGTTCTCCTTCTCCATAGTTTAAGACAACATCTTTAGTTCCCTAAGATACTAACAGATGTCCTTAACTTCAATCCATTGACTATTACTTGGATTGACCCGATTGTGACTCATATGCTCGAAGCGTATGAGACACCAATACAAGTACATTTTAAATGTACAATTTCCCAGAGAGTGTTAACAACTCCAAATCTATCCTAGTAGATCTTTATTCCTTGAATAAAGGTTGTTACTCCCCAGAATCTACGGAGAATTTCTATTGAAAGAATATCCATGAAAGCCAAGCTTTCACCAATTGTTTTATGGGAATTTCATTGTCAGTGCCCTCTCCCCAACCTCCTTATATACACAAGAATTATTTCGTTTTGAGTCAAATCATAAATCATTATGATATTTCAAAACGACAGTTCCAAGAACCTTATGCTTGCTTCAATCCAAAACATGGATCGAAAACCCGCAAACCTTGTTTGTTGGTTATACAAAATCATCAGGATGTTCTAATCATCCTCCAAAATGTTTCCTTTTCAGGAAAGCGATTTTGATCTGCAACTGACACATTTCATAAATGAAATATGCAGTTATCAACAAGCATCTTCAAAATGGATTTACCATGGCAACAGGTAAAAGGTTGAACCATTATTAACACAATGTTGATAACGATACCTTTCCATCAAAAGCCCAGCTTTGTACGTTGGTATGTTGCCTTCCATGTATGTCTTCCTTGAAGACGTTAATGTACCAATAGGCACAATGCCTTGTGGTACAACAACTAGTATCCAAAATAGTTGTTATACATGGAATCCATTTTGGACTCATGGCACTTTGCCAAAACAGGGAGTTGATACCTTGTATCATTTCCTCGTACGTAGTCGGTTGGTATCCTCAATAAGATTTACATCTTTATGAGGTTAGATCAGAAACCCATACCCTAGGTTGTTTTCTGACTCTATCCGATCTACCATGTTCTTGTGTATTCGAAGATTAATGGTATAGATGTTGGACAAAATGACCCATAGCGTCACTATTTGCACAGATCATTGTG